>JABGLZ010000669.1:0-108165 GCA_014705045.1 Colletotrichum theobromicola | reverse complement strand
AAAAAAAAAAAAAAAAAAAAAACACGACTCTAGAAGTTGAGTTCCTACTCCCGCAACGCAACCAGCCCCCGCAAACATGCATGAGGGCGCAATGCAGACAACCCGCCCGTCCACCAAAACACCGGAAAGAAGCGATCAGGATTAGTTGAGGAATCCCTTGCAAGCCGCCGTACCGCAAAGGCAGGGAATGCGGTCCAAACTGCCAATTTCACGTTCGAATTTGTAGTCGTACGTCAGTTCTTCGTCTACAGGACTGTTAGCATAAGCCTCAAATCACAGCTCGGACTAATACTCACGCTGTGCAATGTCTCGGAGGGCATAGATGACGATTCGTTTGCTTCCATCCACCTTGATGATCTTGGCCGTACAATTGGGCATGCAGCTGTGATTGATGAATCGGGCAATACCACCCTTCTTGGTCGCATCAATAACGGTGTTATCGTCGATGCGGAACAAGTAACTGCTGCCCATACCGCTCTTGAGGTAGCGCTTCTCCCGAATCTCCGAGATTGACTGTCTGACTTGTTCGCCAACATACTCGATAATCATGTCATCCTTATTGATGTTCTCTTCCGTATAGAGACCCCAGTTGTGGATGGCAGATCTGGCAAACTTGACTGGCTTCTTTCGCTTCTTAAGCTGATTGAATTTGAAGGCGTCAGAGTCGCCCGACATCTTCTTCTCATCCTGAAGAGCTGACACGTGACGACGGTTGTTTGCACGATTGGCTCTCGAGTTGCCCTTAGCGACGACCTTTTCGGCCACAGCAAGTCGGCTAGCTTCAACCGCCGCATCTTTGCCATCCTTCTTGTACTTCGCTTGCCGTGCCTCTCTTTGTTTCTGAACCTTGATGTGATGAGGCAGGTATTTGGACTTTTCGGCGTTGAGAATCTTCTTGACACCTTCCGTTCGTGCGGAACCGGTAGAGTTGGACACGTAGTAGCCTTCGATACCGACCGGACGATCGACAGACCCGTCCTTTGAGTTGAGTTCTCGTACTCTGTTGCGCCGCCAAATCCAAAGAAGTGGGTCCCCGAGATCTGCCCCTCCAAATCTTTTGCTGAGCCTGGCCAGATCTGGCATATCTGCAGCTGACATGGACAACTCTTGCAGGGCTGAGAAGTCGAGCTTGAAATCGGCAGGCAGATCAAGAGCGCGCTTAGGCGTAGTTGAGTACAAGGAGAGATCCACGGCGGCCACAGGCTCATCCTCCCTCTTTGCCACTGGAGCTGGGGCTGGCTCTGGCTCCGGCTTCACGTCCTCAAGCGGGATCTTCGCGGGAACCGGATCCTCCTCTTCTGTTTCCGCGAGTGTTTGTGCTTGTTGCTGCTTCTTCAGGGCCTCACGCTCTTCGAAGAGTTGCTTCTTCGACTTCTTCTTGGACTTCAGCTTCTTCGCCGAAGCCTTGGTTGAAAGAGCCGGAGTTTCGGAGCGAGTCTCGCTTTGCACATCAGTCATGTCGACATCAGGCGTGGCTTCCTCGGATATTTCATGGACTGGCAGGTCGGGCGCCATGTTGTCCAGCGTGACCCCAAAGAGCTCTTCGTCCGACTTCTTGAGGCGCTTGGCAGCAGACTGAAGCTCAAGGTCCAGTTTCCTCTTTTTGGTCGAAGTCAATCCGTCCACAACTGCAAAGCTTGCTTCAGTCATGGAGTCTTCCTCTGCAGGACCCCAAGAAGCAAAGTCTTCTCTAGACACATCATCGTCTGTACTCATGCGACTGCGCGGCCGAGAATCAGGTTCTTCCGTGTCCCTTGCGACGGACTCTCGAACTTCAACTTCTTCGTCGGATTCTACATCGCTGTCGTAGCTCTTCAGTCGATGGTGTAGCGACCTGAAAGCACCGCGGCTTTGGGGAGCCCGCTTTCGCGAGAAGGGATCCATAAACCCGACGTTATTACGAGCTCCGTGTACTGTGGCCTTTGCTTTACGAATACGGGGCAGGGAGGATATCTCTAGACGGCCGGTGCGACGCTCGATGGGATCTGCTCCTGAGTTGGGAGTAGCACCACCAGGACTCTCGTCACCTGCATCTACGGTAACCGACGGGACAGAACCAGCCGGATCTCTGAGACCGAGTTTTTGGCGCATGGCAACGTGATTGGAGGGATTGAGGAAGTTTGTTAGAGTAGGAGCAGCAACCCTTGATCGGATGTGCTTGATCAGATGCTCCGCCAGTTCTCTGGCAACAACATCGCAAGCTTCCATGACAGGGTCAAAGTTCTTAGCTCTTTGTCGCTTTTCCTCCTCCAGATCTGCCTCCTCTTCGCGACGACGGCGATCCTTATCCTCTCGCAATCGCTGATCGGTTCGTCGCTTTCGTTCGGGGCTTGGGGTTCGTCGTGAGCGCGGAGCTGGAGCCGCAGACTCGGAATCTCGCGTTGAATTCTGTGGGAGGTAGAGCTGCATGACCATGTTGTATGTGAATAGGTCGGTGTGGTTTGCAGCTCGGTAGCACTTCATTGCTTCGTTCCGACCGTGGAAGGTGTTCGGGAACACAATAAAGTAGCCTGTTCTGTCGATGCGAATTTCGTCAAAAGCGAAAGCCTTGAGGCGCTTCTTCATGTGGGGAATCGTCGTGACCATGACGGGCACATGTTCATGCGCAACAAACACGTACGGGTCGTTTTCGAGTTGCTTCGCGATGGCCTTGTCCTCTATGGCGACATGCCCCTTTGGTTGACTCGGCACCCAGGGAGGAACACCGGCGACTGCTTGCCGATGGGACGAGGGGCCCTTTGGCGCCAATGGCGGTGGGCCAGGAACCTTTTCGGGAACGTTTACACGCGGGCCGGTTGGAGGCGCCTTCGAAGCAGGGTGTACATCTTGGGATGCCCGCTCTCTTCTCAAGGCTTCCTCCAGCATGTGAGCGCTTTTCTTGCCCTCAGGGTCATACTCGACTCGGATCTGGTTCGCCTCAATTCGCTGCCCGTGCATAGCCTTCACAGCGCGGCGCGCGGCGTCAATTGCCCTGATCGGGTTGAGCCTCGAGCGACCGGGATGCGCATCCTTGTATCGAAACGTCGCAAAGCCAAGATAGCTGCCTGTCTCAGGATGCATCTTGTTGCTGCTCTCTGCAATGTCGCCAAAGGTCGCGAAAGCTGCCGTCACCTTGGAAAAGGTGATGAGGGGATTGAAGCCAGTCACGACGATCTGTGTCGGTGGGCCAGGCCCAAGCGACGTCTTCGAGTCGTACGGATACGGCTTGAGGTTATACGGCGACTGTCGCAGTCGAGACTTTGGAAGGTGGAAGTCGGTGTTGATATAGCCCAGCCGCCCGCCTTTGGCGAGGCGAGGGTCTGGAGGGGGGGTGTCATCTTCCTACTCAGTTTATTAGCCATAGCTCTCACTCAAAAGATGACGCCCCCCCTCAACGGGCGGATATGTTATAATTGTACGTACCAATCCAAACTCCTTGTATATCGGCTTAGCACTTTTCTTATTGTGCTTCGACAGGGTCCGGTCGTTAAATGGATCATATATGCATTTGATGCCTTTCGCGGTTCGAGAGGGATCTCGCGCAGGAGTGCGCTCAATGGGTGAGGGCTCCGGGAGTGAGCTGTTTAGGCGGGATGATGGGGTATTGCGGGAGGCCGATGCCTCATCCCGATCGATGGTTTGTGCGTGGACCATATTCGTCTTCGGCAGGCCAGCATTTCCCGAGTATGAAGGTGATTCTATTGAGGTGAGCGGCGTGCCGCTGGTGGTGGGTATATGAGATGAGCCGTTCGGGGCGACCTGTCGCGCAGAGGTGCTGAAGACGGAGGAAGAGCCAGTGCTCGCATAAGAGCTCGCAGATCCAACGGCGTTGAGTGTATCTCCTAAAGGCGACTCATGGCCATCGGCCGGCTGTTGAGAGGAGTCGGAGAGCAGGCCATCAGTACCAGATGGCGCTCGGGCGCTTGTGCCGTCGACCGAAGCAGTAGCACCACTCTTCTGGCCAACAAGCTGGCCACTGGTAGCAGGAGTATCTTGTGTCTTGGCCTTGGCCTTTTCTCTCTCGGTGGCCCTGTCCCTGGCAGCACGTGGTGCGGCAGGAAAGAATTGCGCGAAGCTCGCCGACGGTTGGCGGGTCATCGTGAGGTGTATCTGTCTCTACCACTCCCGCCTGCGACCGACCATCGTCTCTTGCGTGTCGGATCCTTCAGAGGGCAGAGGGCATCGCTGGAGACAACAGCGGCAGGAGCGTGGCGGGAGACAGATGCGCGATGTTGAGGTTCACGCGACCGAGATGGTGTCGACACCGACACGGGCGGGCTGGCGGCTGGCGGGCTAGCAAGGGGGGCAACAGCCCAACTGCGTCATCCAAGGATGAAGATACCCAGTCGCGAATGGTTCAGCTTCGACGCAATCAATCCGCGAAGGTCGTAGATGGAAGCGGTGTGCCGTGCGATGCGATCGACGAAAGGCGAAGGCGGGAAAAAAATAGAGCAGTGAGGTCAGAAAGTTGGAGGTTGAAGAGTGTCCAAACTCTTTCAGGGATGCGATTTAGCGGAGACCAGCACGGAACAAGGCGAGGGAGAGCACCGTTGCAGCATGGGTATCCGTAAATTGCTTTGGTTCAGGCACCTCTGGCCGTCGGTAGAGTCAAGGTACTGCTCACCGCATTCCTGTCGCCAGGTACACTCGAATACCTCCAAGTGGACTGGTGGACACTGGCTGGCAGCTGGCACGTGACAAATTTCGGGTCTCGACGCGTATCCGTACTGCGTAGAACCTTTTGCGCGTTTCCCACCAGAGATACAGGGGTGTCAAAGAAGCTACCCGTCACTTTGGCGTCATGAGCCAATGAGATAATTCGGCTTAATTGCTTGAGATATTCTCAAGACTGTCGTTGTTTACCGCTCAACAGTTTACTAACTCATACGAGCCCCTCAGTAACTCGAATCAACCATTACATTCCGGTAAGGTAGAGCCAAACTGGCCAGCAACTAAAATAGAAGCAGCTAAGACGTCGCATCCAAAGGACACATGCCCTTTTCTCGTCTGCCACCTCCCTGCAGTAAAAGCCATTCATGGTTTTGACAAAGTAAATACATTCATGCAGGCCTTGGCTGCCAAACCTCCCGGCTGCCATCCGGCCTCTTCAGTCTTTCCTGTAGTCGTGATATTGTAGGCCCACGATGCCATCCAAACGCCTTCTAGTCCGTAACCATTCCATAAATTTCTACAAGCGAGGGTAATCCTGTCCAAACGCCAACCAAGCAGACCAGTGCCTACAAGTTCAAGTTCATCTCGAACTCCTCATCTTCGAAGTCTTCATTCTTTGGACCGGCAGTTCCAAGGACACTGTCCTCGTCGTCTCCAGCCGGATCGAATATGGAGAGGAACTGGAGGCGGCGAAGCTCCTCGGCGTCCTCGGCATTTCCGTCTGTCTCCTTTGGGAATGCCTCACGTCGGACGATAGTCTTCCGGGGGACAGTTGTCGAGACGTCCATCGACGCAGGTCGCGCTCCTGCAGCAGGCCTGGCTCGTCCACTGACGAGGGACGAGGCAGAACGACCCTTGTTGTAGCCAATGGTGCTTCTAGAGGCCGCTTCGCCAACAGCACTTTCTGCGTTCGAGGACTTTGAGGCCAAAGGTGCTCTAGCAGGCCTAGCGCGGGGAAGAATGGACGAGAGGGGCCTTCTGGCCGTCATGGTCGGCTCAACGGGCTTCCTCTGCTTGATGGTAGAGCCGGTGGCCATCGACAAAGCCGATGCAGCTCTTCGCGAGGCGATGGTAGGAGGGTACTTGCCTCCCACGGTCTTCTTAGCAACGGCTGGATTGGGGGCAGGGGCAGGAGCTTTCCTCCGGCCAAAAGCTGCCGTCTCGGGGACGTCAGCAACGGACCAGTCCATCTCTTGGATGTCACGGAGGATGCGATCGTCGGTCTCCTTCAACGCTTTCTTGAGCTTCTGTTGCTGTTGTCTGTCCTGAAGCCTGACACCGTCCTCGCCCATGGGGTTGTAGAAGTGGTTGTAATAGCCCTTGAGCAAGTTCTCGGGCTTCAGCCCCTCAAAAGTCAAGTCTCCGTCGATAATGTCAGACTGGTAAGGCAGGTCTTTGGCCGGGGGCGGCGCATATTCCACGTCAGGCTCATCCGCAGGGCCAGCTTCGTCGTTTCGCACCTCGAGCTTGAGGGGAGCAGCACCCGGAGATCGCTGCTTCAGCTTCTTGGTGGTCGTAGGCTTCGTCTGGGTCTTCTCGAAGTCCTTTACTCCATTGTTCTGGGTGCTCTTTGCCTTTGCGTTGGTGGTTTTGTTTCCAAGTGGCGCGCGAGCACGTGTCTCTGCCAAAACATCAGTCTCTTTCTCTTCCTAAGACAGGTCATCTCAGAGGCATACCGGAGGGAGTGACGAGGTTCTGCTTCTTGGCGGTACCCTGAATGGCTCCGTTCGCATTGGACTTGGGTGCAAGCACCGACTTGCCTGCGTTGACGGCATTCTCATCGTTGAGGGGGATCTTCAAAGGCGTCTTCGGGTATCGGGCTCCAGGGGTCTTGGGAGCCATTTGGCTCTTTCCCGGGGCAAGTCGAGCAGCCTGGGCCGCATTGACGGCGTTCTCGTCTCGGATCGACAACATTGTCCCTAGAGCCAGATGGCGAAGTTGTCGATTTATTGGAGGTGTTCGTAATTTTCCTGCGGTGGTGGGTGTCGTCGTCGTGTGCCGTCTATCGTGGTATTGTCATCACCTGTCTTGTCGTTCGTTCGGAACTATTGCGTCGTCAAGAGGCGAATGGGGGGACTAAACGGATTTGTCTGTTTGGTGGCGTTGACCGGGAAACGAGGCGCAGAAGCTCAGACCTAGCGTCCACCCCATGAATGAGACTGTCCAGTGCTCTCGGCTCTGACAATGGAATGAATGAATGTGGCACGGTGCAGGTCGCGGTGCGGCGGTGGCAGAACCCCACTCCACCTGACCCAACCCCACCGCCCGTGCTAGAGCTAATCCAATTGCAGCTGCCTTTGAGCGTGTGAAGATCAGGCCTGGCTGTCCACTCAGCAGGAATTGCTTGCCCCTGGCGCCGGCGCTGCTGGGGCTGCTGGCACGCTGAGGGTGGTCCGCCACGGGTCGCAGCTGGAGCGAACTTGCATGTAGAGGGGCAGTTATTTCAACACCTCACACCCTTTCCTCCCGCTTCCATCCCCCGACAGTTGCGATTCCACGTTCCCCGATCACGTCTCATTCCCAACTACAACAAACTGCTTATCGCATTCTTCTTGCACCGAACTCAACCTTCCTCAACCACCACAAAGTCTTTCGCAGCTCAACACCATCACCATGGATCGTATTAAGGAGGTAAGTCTTCCCCTCACGTCCGAGCCCCACCATGCTGCCACCGGCGGTCTGGAGGGGTAAGATGTCGCCTCCCAAAAGCTGTCGTGAGATCATTGCTGACGATAACTCTCTTTGCCTCTCAACAGAAGATGAACTCCCTCCGTCTGGAGGCCGACGAGTCTGCCGCCAAGGTTGAGGAGCTCCAGGCCAGAGTCAAGACCCTCGAACAGGAGAACCTTGCCAAGGAGCAGGAGATCACCTCTCTCCAGCACAAGAACGGCCTGCTCGAGGGCGAGGTCGAGAAGCTTGAGACTGCAGTTAAGGACTTCAAGAAGGCTGCCGACGAGAGCGCTGGAACTGGCACACAAAACGAGACTCTTCAGCGAAGACTTCAGCTCCTCGAGGAGGAGGCCGAAGAGGCGGACAAGACCCTTCGTGAAGCCAACGAGAAGTACGTTCCGGGCCCTGTCATCGAACCGTCCAAATATTTCCCCCCCTTTTCCCTAGTCTTCAACCACCCCCCGACCGACCCCCCTTTCGTGTTCATTAAAACCCGCCCCACCGATGAATCTCGTTACTTACACCGTCTTTTTCCACAGGCTCCGACAAACCGACGTCAAGGCCGGCCACTTCGAGCGCAAGGTTCAGGCTCTCGAGTCGGAGCGCGACCAGTGGGAGTCCAAGTACGAGGAGATGGCTAAGAAGTACACCGCCGTCCAGAAGGAGCTCGAGGACTTCCAGAACGAGATTGGCAACATCTAAGCCGGTGTTTCTCACGGGGGAGTCAATTCGTGCAAGGCTTTTTCGTTGTGATAGATTTCTGGCCTGGAACACCTCGCTTGGGGGACCTGAGCAAGCGATCCCGATAGCGGTGGATTGCAAGTGACGGGACGTTTTGCGACCGAGTTATAGCAGCCTTGTTTTTACTCCTTTTTTTGTAACCCCCGTCAACAAGAGTTCTGTTCTGCCTGAAATGCCTCGGTCTATGAAAGTCTCGAGGAGACAACGCAAGCAACTCGTCGAACCACGCTGGGCGTGTGAGGTATCTTATTGGCAGCTTCCGAACCACAAATCCGAGTTTATACCCTCCTTCATTTCTTGAATTTGGCCTTCTTCTTGGCCTTTGACTTCCTTTCGCCGACTTGTCTCTCCAACTTCGACTCGTAGCGGAACTTGGGCTTCTTTGGCCTGTCCTTGAATGTTTTCTTCTTCGCCGCCGGCTTATCCTCCGCAGGACTTTCTGTCTTGTTCTTGTCTTCGTCATCCGCTTCCTCGTCGCTGTCTTGGTTGAGTTTCTCGAGACCGTCTCGTGTGACGGCGATGGCCTCGACCTTTACCGTGGTATACCGATCTTCGTCTATGTACTCGTCTTCGTAGTCCACGATGTCTGTCTGCGCCGCTTGCTCCTTGCCCTGGTCTTCAATGCCGTCCCACTCTTCAAAATCTGAAATCTCCTGGTCGTTGTCCGAGTCCGCAGCCTGCGCCTCCTTGAGCAGTGCGTTGACGGCATTGACGTGCTCCTCGACTTCCTTTTGACGTTCTTGCTTGACCTGTGATCGCCTCGTGTTAGCGACATTCACCTGAAACAAGGCAACGAAAGGCAAAACGGATCCTTACCTGTTTCCTCATCTCGATCTTCTCCTCCCTCGCCTTCTTGGCGGCCTGCTCCTGCGCAAACTTTACGCGCTGCAGCTTGCGCTTGTGGAAACCGGTCAAGTAATCCTGACGCGCATCGAAATCGAAGTTGACCTCCTCGACGGCCGACTCGGCCTTGCGCTTCTTGGGCGGTGGCGGCAGCGCGGACTTCTTTGGTCGGGGTCTGGCGAACATGGTTGGTTTGTGGTGGTGGTGTTGTCGCTTCTGAGTTCGGGGCTTGCAGTCGCGGATTCGTTCGTGGTGGTGGTCTTGGACCTGGGGACTGAAATTTTTAGAGCGGCAAACTTGCAGCCTTGCAGGTGTCCGGGTTGGGGGCTGGGGGAGGGACCCTGCCGCTGCGGCCTCTGTAGGGTCCACTGATGCGGGCCAAGCCGAGGAGCTAAATGCGCTGGAGGGACCTCGCTCGACCTGCATCTGTCAGTGAGACCAGGTGACATCGGCATTGTTTTACTGGATTCTGCCCCTGTCCGCCTTCATTCAGCGTTGGCCGGTGTAAGGCAACTGTTTGCATGTACTCTACAAGCTGGGCAACGGATCATACTATCAATGGCGTTCACAGTGCTTCAATTCATACCTGATTGCACTTTAGTAGCAGCGAAGAACTGATAGCAGAGCGAACAGTTGTCCTTTATTTGTATTGAGCCTTTTGTTCAGAGGACCTCAGATTCCGGTCCGAATACGCTTTTTACTTCATTCAATCTTCACAGTTCAACTCAGCATGACATTTTTCAAACTTCAGTCATGAGGAAATGGGAAGGAGTATCACTTCACTCTTCTCTCATACTCACACAATCAGCTACTTACTGCACACCTCTTATGCCATATTGCTACAAGAGCAAAGAGGTTCAGATGTCTACATCAACTAGACTATATCTTAGTGCGAAATTGTCTTCCAGAAAAGGAACCAAACCATTTAATATGCAAAACAATAAACAGTCATCGAGACAAAGAAAGAAGATAAGCAAAACACAGTGAGGGCGTCTATATGTCGATATCCGAGTATGGAGATGTGAGAAGTAATATGCATCTATCGGATTGCAGCGGATCATGGTTACGTAAGGCTCAAACGTTCGAAGCTCAGGTAAGGTACCTTGGCCTTGCGTCGTCCTGCAGCCAGCGTACGTCCAGCAGCACGACGAAGACATCGCATCGAAGACCAGGCTCATCTTTGAACAGCAACTCCCAAACAGCCAACCATGCGTCTTTCAAGAACAGCAGGCCTGATGGCCTTCTGCGCCACGGCGCGAGCCTTCACCGACTCCTCCCCCTTCGTCATGATCTCGACCGCAGAGTACGCCCCCGAATAACATCCACCCCTCGACTCGACATGATGCTAACCCATCGATCTCTCCAGCTTCGCGAAGTCCGTCTCCAACACCGCCCAGCTCCAGACCGAGTCCCAGGTTCTCAAGTCCGTTCAGGACCTCCTGTCCTCCTGCCCGACCGACCGCTACCTCGTCGTCTCCCAGCCAAACGCCAACGCGGCCGACATTCGCGGCCCCGACGGCGGCGACTGCCGCTCCCCCAACCTCTGCCGCGCAACCTCTTCCAAGGATGTCCGTGGCGTGTACAGCGTCGCTGAGGTCGTAGGCGAGGTCAAGGTCGACAGTGTTGCCGACTACCTCCACAAGGCATGCGGCAGCAAGAAGATCGAGATTGACCAGACGAGGCTCGCGCCCCTTGGCCGCGACGCCAGAGAGAGAGCCTCCACGCTCGCCGACAACGACCACGTCCTCGGCCAGAGCCTTGAGAAGCTGCGCAAGACCTCCGATTCGTACACCGTCATCTACCTCGCCAGCCCATCCGAGCCAACCTACCAGGCCGAGTTCCCCGAGGAGCCCCTTCACGCCGAGCTGAAGCGTCATGAGGCTAGCCTTCTGGAGGTCCGCAGGGACAAGAACGAGACCAAGTGGGAGAAGCTTCCCCTCTTTGAGAAATACGTCTTCTTCTCTCCTGGTATGTCTTGCTTGTGCATTCGGTTAACTTCAAGAGAATGCTAACGTATTGGCAGGCATCTTCCACGCTCTGGTGGCAGTTATCGTCCTCTTCTCCATCCTCGGCGTTGGCATCAACGCCCTCGCCAGTCTCGACATCCCCTATGGATCTTTCGAGAAGGAGATGGGCCCCGCCGCCCAGAAGAAGAACAACTAGATGTATACCACCCCCGCACGATCGAGTTTCACGGCGCTCGCATCGCGGCATGTATTTTCTTTTTGACATCATGGGAGTTTACTCGGTAGGCATGTTTAAAGTAAAGGGGGAGGGACATAACAGGTCCAAAGCGGGACCGAACCGAAATGATTAGAGCAATGGCTGTCGGGGTTCGTAAGTGATTGACCTCATCGTACTTTCGCGAATGGCATGAATGTATTCTATCAAATGGACTTTTCTTTCTGCAGCCGCCTCCCAAGTCTTCGTAATGTGTGAAACTCCGTAAACGCCTATTGGCCGTGTCTAATCAGCGGCCACCGCCGTCATGGGCCCTGAAAACGGTTCCTCATCCCCTTCCATCGTGCCTCGAAGCCAATCTCGGAAGTGAGTCGACTCATCCACCGTCCTTCAATCCCCATCTTCCTTGCCGTCGTCATTCATGCAACACGCTTAGACGAGGTGGCTGGGGAGCAAAAAGTTGGCGATACCCTCGCGGATGGCGTACTCGTGCCCGCAGTTGCCGCAGACCAGCTTGCCCTCCATGATCTGCGTCTCCATGAGCAGGTGGTGCAGGTCCTTGAGCATCTTCTCGTCGCCCTGGAGCTGCTCAGCCGAGGGAGGCTCCGTAGGAAGTTCTGGGAAGCCAAGCTGTGAAATGTCGGTCAGCGCATTGCTCACTCACTCACTCACTCACCCATCGATGAGTTTTTTCGAGCAGTTTCCGAAACGGAGTCGTCGTCGGCCGTGTGTTCAGGCACACCCCGGCAGCACCGTATGACTACCGAAAGACAAGAAACAGAACAGACAGAATGAAATTTGTGTTATATCGCATGCAAATTGAGAATCAAAAGTGAGAAAACGCTGCATAGACATACCTCAGTTGCATTCGTTCGCAGCGCGGCCCAGTCTAGGCGGGGCAGGACGTTGAGCAATAGCTGGGGGTTGACCTCGATGTCGTCTTCCACCAGCTCGGCGTCCTTGGGGTGGAGGGGAAACGACGCCGCCGACGTCTTGCAGGCCTTGGCCGCGCAAGTCAGGAAGTTGAGACTGAGGAGCTTCATTTTTAGATAGGTGCAACGGTGGCTTTCTGCAGCGGAACCTTGTCGTTGCGCTTGTTTGAGTCGAAGTTTTGCGCATGGGAAATTTTTGGGCGACCCCACACGTGATGCGCTTTCGCATGTGGGCGTCCCAGCTATTGGACTGTTCTCATGGAGAACTAGAAGCCAACCTCAAGCTACATTTTAATGTCACACATGCACTCGATAGAAAATTGATCTTGGCTGTTCTTTTGCTCTTGTTGGACAGTTGTTGTCTTGATTTCTTTGCTTATTGTGGAAACTGCCACATCTCCCCCCACTTTCACTTAAGCCATGGTCTTCTCGTAGCCGACATCCTCCTTCGCAGCTCTGGTCTTGCTGACCTTCATGTAGACAGCAATGAGAGCAACAACGACGCCAAGGAAGAAAGCCTTCTGGAGGAGGGACCAGCCCTCGCCGGAGCCGACCTCCAAGGGGGTATCTTCGTTGGAGTAACCTGAAGCAAACTCGCTATGGCCGTATTCGCCTGCAGCGCCAGGGGCGTAGCCATCAGCACATCAACACTCTTGGTTTTGAATTTGGAGTCTTGTCGGGAAAAATGAACGACTGCGGGGACATCGGTGGTGTGTGTACATGTCTCGTGTGTAACATGCGTGAAAGTGAGGGCGACGGGTGTCACAGTACGTGCTCAGAGTTCCACGTGGATACCTTCAGGGGGAACCTCCAGCTCTCCGCTCTTGGCGATCTTGATAGTCTTGACGGGGCGGTCGCCAGGCTGGGTCTCGGCCTGCTCGATCTTCTCGACGATGTCGAAGCCCTCGAGGACCTCGCCGAAGACGACGTGGCGGCCATCGAGCCAACTGAAAAGGCTGGTGTTAGATTGGATTTCTCGAGATTAATCAGGAGGACGGCTTACGAAGTGATGACGGTGGTGATGAAGAACTGGGAGCCGTTGGTGTCCTTGCCGGCGTTGGCCATGGACAGGAGACCCTTCTTGGAGTGCTTAAGCTTGAAGTTCTCGTCGGCGAACTTCTCGCCGTAGACTGTGTACTTGTTAGCCGGCGGCCAACAGCATTCGCCTGCAGTGCTACTCACTGGACTTGCCACCAGTGCCGTCGCCCTTGGTGAAGTCACCACCCTGGATCATGAACTGCTTGATAACACGGTGGAAAGTAGATCCCTCGTAGCCGAAGCCCTTCTCGCCGGTGGCGAGAGCACGGAAGTTCTCAGCGGTCTTAGGAACAGTCTTGCCGTACAGACCCATGACAATGCGGCCAAGGGGCTCATCGCCGTGGGTGATGTCGAAGTAGACCTTGTGGGTGATCTTGGGGCCCTTGCCAGCCTCGGCCGTCTGGGCGAAGAAAGCCAGCGCCACGCCGGCGAGCAGGAGGGCGGAGACGAGTCTCCGAAGGTTGAACATGGTGGGCGATACGATCCGGGGTAGCTGGACACCAGGTCGATCAATTGGGGTTGGGGAGGTTGATGTGGAATGTCTTCTGGGGATGGGAAACCAGAGGACAGGTTTGTGTTTAAGTAGGCCACAAAGAAGAAGCACCCCCCGGGAGACGGAGACTGGGAAGGGCGGCTTTGAAGCTACGTTTCAAACTCCCCTCTCTGAAGCACCGAATGAGGAACTCGAGCTCGGACCCTGGTGGCCGAGACTACCCAATGGGGAGACGCAATCCGTTCAAGTGGATGCGCCCGCCTCTCTTGAACTCAAGGGTCTGGCGCATCTGTCAATGCAGCCACACTCTCCAGCTGCCCGCACGCCCGCTCACCTAAGGTCGCCGCGCTTGGGATCCACTATTTTCCGGCGCCGACTCTCCGTGCGGCGTCGATGATTTCGAAAGTTCGTGATTCGGTCGTCTGTCTGCAGAGAGATCATTTCGGTGGTGAAGCAGCTTTCCGAGAAATCCGCAGCGACAAATCGCGAAAATGGTAACCATGTGCTCCTTGTGACCTTCTCAAGTAGCATGACGCTAACACGGCTTGCAGGTTTTCATTCTGGGTGTCAACTTTTCTGAGCAGAAGCTCGTAAAGGTAAGAAGTCTTCGTCTTCGTCTCTGCGACAGTGCTGATGCGCCCCGCCTCTACAGAAAGCTCTCGAGTCCTTCTACGCTCTCGGATCGACCACATCAGAACGCATTCTCGCCAAGTACTCGATCCATCCGCTCGCCAAAGTCGGCTCCCTCGCCCCCAAAACAGTCACGGCCCTCACGGCAGAACTGTCAACGATGACGATAGAAACGGATGCGCGCAAGATTATCAGGGAAAACATTGGAAGACTAAAGGACATGGGTTCCTACCGCGGAAGACGACACGCCATGGGCCTGCCCACAAGAGGACAGCGCACAAGGACCCAGATCGAGACGGCGAAGAAGCTGAACCGCGCCACCAGGGCCTTTTAAATGACGCTTTGGGCAAGTGTCAGGCGGGATTCTGATGGCAAAAATGGATTGGAGTTTACTAGATGGGTAGCCGACACGTGAACCATCGGGTGTACAAGATAGACACGAGAGCGCAACTGCGCCCGGAATTGTATGAATATGACCAACTATACCACTTGTACTATGGCACGTGGTGTCCGTGCTGGTTGATACGCCGGAAAAAGATTATACAAGTATACAAGCGAGTGTGCAGCGTCTACTCAAACTCCATCTTCGGCAGGTCATCCTCCAGAACGGGTGCGCCCTCCTTCTGAAGCTTGGCCGCCACAGCTTCGGCGTCCTTCCAGACGCGAAGAATGTTGCCGCCAACGACCTTGGCCGCGTCTTCATCGCTGAGCCCTTCCTTAAGGAGCGCAGCCACGAGGTCGGGGTACTTCGAAACGTCCTCCAAGCCCTTGGGGACAGAACCAATGCCGTCAAAATCAGAGCCGAATCCCACATGGTCGAAACCGATGAGGTTGCCGATGTGAAGAACGTGTCTTACAACCTGGTGCAGCGTCACGTTGGCAGGGTACAACTCGGGAACGCCGTTCTCCTTTCCAGTGTCGACGCAGGAGATGAAATCGGGGGCAAAGTTGACCATCACGATACCGTTGTTCTCCTTGACCAGCTCAAGCACGTCATCCTTGACGTTACGCGGATGGGGGCAGACGCTGAAGGCGGAGCTGTGAGAGTACATGATAGGGGCCTTGCTTCCCTCCCATCCCTTGCCACCAAGAACGTCACGCTGGGTGTCCTCGCTGGTTCATGGTAAGATTAGCCAAGACATAACTTGTCATGCAGAGCCACATACCTTGTGTGCGAGAGATCGACAAGGAGACCAATACGGTTCATCTCGTGAATAACCTGGCGACCCAGGGGGCTGAGGCCGTTCCAGAGGGGCTCCGCCTTGCGGAAGGGGCTCTCGAGGAGGGCGGCATCAGCAAACTTGTTATGGCAGTTGTGTGTGAGGGTTGAGTAGCGGACGCCCAAAGCGTGGTAGCGACGAAGGTTGGTGACGCGGTTACCAATCTGATGAAGACCCTCAACGCCCAGAGGAGAGATCAACTGGCCCTTTGCGAAAGCCGCCAATGCCGTGTCGCTGTTGAGATTGGGTGAGAAGTCCTTGGGGTAGGCTTCCTTGATACGGGTCATGACGTCAATCTGGTCAAGAGTCCACTGAACGCCTATGATGACGGGTAAGAGACTGTTTAAGTGAACCACAAGTGATAGACTTACTCTCAGCGTAGTTTCCGTCAGAGAAGTCGCTGCCGTTGGCCGGGCAGGGAGTGTACACGCTCCAGAAGGCACCGCCGTTCTGGCCCTTGCGAAGTCTAGGAAGATCCACGTGTGCAACCATGCCACCATTCTCAAAGGGCTCGGTGAACTTCTTATCGTAAATGTGATTTCCGTAGACTGCTCGCACAAGAATAGGAAGATCGTTGTGTCCATCTGAGTCCGGCGTCAACAGGCACCCTACGACATTGGATGATCTCTCAGCTTACCAATCAATGGGTTATGGTTCAGAATATTCTGAGCCCTCTCCTCAACTGTAAGAGGCGTTCCCCAAGGCTTCCTGGATCGATGGCCGCATGACTTCATCTTCTGGCCCAGGAGCATGTAAGAAACGAGGAGCAACAAGACGCCGGTTACAGCGAGCTTCTTCGCGGGCGAGGGGCGTCGGCGGGCTGGCCGAGGGCCTTCCTCGTTGAAAACACGAAGCTTTTCATCCATGATCAATTTTTGACGTGAGGAACACAATCAGTCCAGCCCCGAGATCTCGCTGTGTCGAGTGATTTCAAGTGTCTTCGATTGGAGTTAGCAATGAGTGGTTGCTTTGTCTCAACTGATAAGAAAGGGCCGTCTTACGCTAGGCAGTCAGATACGCGAACGCGAGTCCGGGTCTTCCGCTAATCCCGTCGAAGGGACTTTTGATCGCCAAGTTCCGCAGAAGAGACTACGATGCTGCGTTTATTGCGCAAACGAAGCTGTAATCGATCGATGCTTGGTCGATGATTCCTAAGCACGCAAGAGGGAGCTGGGCCAGGGTCCAAGCTCCGGGAGCGATTGCGTTATCTGAGGTGTGAGCTCAGCCACAGTACAGCGATAGCCATGGTTCATCGGACTTGAAACACCCCTGTAAATTTAGAGCTTCAACCCTGAAATCATCGCAGAAGCAGTCTAATTGACTCGGGCTCGCAATTCTCGATCATGACCGTCTTACTAGACATATCAGAACTCGATGTTGAAGTCAACAGCATTGTGTGACCAATTCTCAATATTAGTTGAATGTGACTATTACATAACAATACGCGGGAGAGTTGCACTCAGCCAACCAAAAGGCGTAGCTGAGACGTATGTAAGTCAAATCCTGCATGTCTCTGCTCCTTTCTCCTCCACGCTCTGACTTACCTTCTGCTTAGGTTTATCAGATTAATTCCATACTTTTCATCTAGTGTGTTCCCAGTCAAGCCTGTCTGTCCTCTACTTCACCCTATACATGATAAATGTGTGGCCTACCAGCGGGCAAACTAGAGAAAATGCAATAGAGAAAACCAGAAAAAGGGTAGAGAACAGATGTTGTGTATCTCAATAGTTGCAATTATTGACTAGAATAAGAAATCCAGGTATGGTATAAGCCTCTGCGAAGGAAGGAAGACACAAAAAAGAGGCCCAGTATAATACTGGTCACTCAAAGTCGTAAAAATTAAACCCATCTCATGAACCGTATTCCGCCCCGTACTCATTCACGATCTGCTGGCAATACTCATTAAACTGCGCATTCCACTCACGAATGCGAGCACCCTTCACACTTGGTGCGTCGGAACCAAGTGTGATGCCCAGCTCCCAGTCCTTGTCGTTCTGATCCTCAAAATTGGACCATCGGAGACTGTTTTGCGCCAACGCGCCCTGTCATGACATGTCAGAATAGCTCGTTGGCAAGCAAAAAGAGGGTTGGGGCTTCATACCAGTCCAGCAAGTCCAACATTGTCAAAACCCTGGATGACCTGGTAGAAATCAAAACTCAGACCGGCCGAATCTTGGCCCAGCATCGCTGGATCGTCGTTACTGATGGCCGTCGGAACGCCATGCGCAATCATGGCCGGGAGAGGGTGATGAAGAATGTCTGTCGCCAGCCGAAGGACCTCATTCGAGATGGGGCACACCTCGACCATGACGTTCTTCTTGACTGCTTGATCGATCAACATGGGATGTTTGTACAGTGAGAAGCCGTGGCCAATTCTCCGTGTGCCCAAAAGGAGGGCGTCAAACAGGTTATCGTCAGTCGAATTTCCATCACCGAGGGTTTCGCCTGCGTGGAAGAAGAATGGCAATGTGAGATCATGTCTCTTGGCCTCTTCTTGGAACCACAGCAACTCCGGAGCCATGTCCAACAAAGTTCGGCCTAGATCTTCCTGTGCAACGACGTCGTATCCGCTGAACAAAAGAGGGAACTTCTTCTTCATAGCAAATAGATCAGTCATGCCTGCGACTCAGGAGTCAGTCTTTGAAATATCGACAACTACAAACATGTTTGTACGATTCGCTTACTTTCTTTCAGTTTTAATTGTGTCTTGCCTCGCGAGTCGGACCAGATGACACGGGCTCCATGGAATGGATGCGTCGCGTTTTCGGGTCGAGTGCTGGTGAAATTCTGAAGCTCGTCGTTCATGACCGTCCACCACACACTCGGGTCATTCGTAGCATTCGTGTTCCCTTGTTCCACAAGCTTTCCGCGGGAACCCCCCGCGCGTATCTCAACCCAACTGATTCTGTTCTCAGCAAGCTTATGGAACAAGAGCTGCCAGAACCTGCGCACGATGGGCTCGTAGGTGAGCATTGTCCCCGCAGGTTCGAAAGCAGATTGAAATTTCTTCCAGATGTCGTCGACGCCGAGCTCGTGGTGGGTGGCCTCCTCTGGCAGGACCACCATCTTGCTCTTGACGTACTTGCGAAATTCTTTGGGACCACCGCCCGGGTACTGACTCGCTGCGGCCTGGACGCTCATGTACATTTTCCCCTGGTTGTTGGACGAGTTGTAGGGTTTGTAATCTGCCGCGTAAACGTTGACGTCGGCCTGGATACCAGCGGCACCGCGGTAGGAGAACTCAAACTTGGAATTGTTGCGAGCCTCTGGGGTGTTTAGACTTTGCGATGCCCAGAATCCCATGCCGTCTGTCTCCATCACGACGTCTAGCAAGGCGTCGTAAGGCAACATGGCAGTCAGATGGGCGTGCAACAACGCGCCCTTGGGCATACCATCAACGATTTTCCAGAGTTTCGTTTGGAGAATCGTCTCACGGGCCTTGGAGAACATCTCGCCGGCGAAGCCGCCATTTTGACGCCAGATCGTGTTGGTCTCATTGAGTCGGATGGCCCTAGTGATGTTGTCTGCTTTTCCGCAAACCTCAGAAAGACTTTTCCTGAATTGGGCGTCTACACAACTAGTCAGTGATAATTCGAATTGACTGTTCTGTCCAGGGCGTGACCTTGTCTCTCCGTGTCTTCCAGTTGCATCAGTGCCGTACGCGCTGCCTCGTGTTGCTTGATGATGATACTGTCCTTTGACGGAATCTCATAGACCCATTGCCGCGGGGCGAGAGCTGGGTGAGCCAGCGGGATGGCATAACCCAATGCTGGGATGGCAAGAGCCAAACCAGCTAGAAGACTGGAGAAGTGCATTGTGAGGCCGGTGCTCGAGGCAGTTGAAGAAACTCTGACGGCGTGAGGAGGTTGTCATGATTTCAAAGTCAGGGCCGTCCCTTCGACTTATAGTCCCCGGCCTGGGAAAGTGTTCTCCAGAAGTCTCAATGAAAACCGCCTTTCGTGCAACCAAAACACAGCTTCTCGATTGAGAGACTAGCCAGCCAGTATAGCATTAAGCGACGTTTCCGCTTTCCCGCATTCTTCCCGTCTGCTGTACTCTGATAATTTGACGCATCGCCGACCTCCGGCTGCGGGTCTCAACTGAGACAGACGTGAAGTCGCAAGCATGATACCCCGCATGTTCATCTCGGTCTCCAGTTTGTAATATCGGGGATAGTGCACAAGTAGAGCGCGCCAGCTGTGGTTTCCGTCGGGTCATTGAGACCAAAGCACCGTTTGCATGTGGAGATGCGACGTTCTCTAGCGGTTGAATCCCACCGAGCTCCATGTGGCGGGCTGAGAAGTCAGATTAAACGGCCTAAAGCGGTGAATAAAAAGCGTGACAGGGCGTCGGCCCATGTCTAAGACATGCCTATTGATATGGGGATCTTGCTGGCTTACTCCAATGCAGGTCTTGCCGCTTTTGATCGTTTTCTACGGTGAACTCCACCGTGCGCCTTTCCTACCTTATATCTTGCGAGGTAATCTTCAAGGTAAGGAAGATTCTTGGATGGCAAGAAGAAAAAATAAAGAGACCAAAAAAAGGAATCACCCTTTTCATGGCCCTCGCGTGTTTCGAACGAGCGCCCCTCTCAGACTCAGATTGCATCTCTAGAGAAGAATTTGTTTAAGCCATTGCTTTTACCAACTTGACCAAGTGGCCCAGTCGAACTGTTGAAAGAACATGAGACGAAAGCTGACCAAATACCTCACCTGGATTCCTGTTGGAAGGGGCGGGGCTTAGTGGTTGAGAGGGAAGGAAGCAGCTGCCACAGTGGTGACTTCCTCAAGAGGAAGGAGGGAGCAATCCTAAGCTCGTAAAGCAAAGTCTGCAAATGCTGCCTAGCACGATTCAGACAAGACATGCTTCGATCTTCCACCCGAGAACTCAAATCGTTTCCCAAGGTAATCAGATTTGCGTCTAGATGGAAGGTGCCGCAGTAATCCAACAGCAGGCCAAGTCGGCTATCGGGTTCCAAGACTTTAGTCGAAGTGCGTCGATCGGCGGACGTTACATCCTGACAGCGGGTATCTCGTGATGCGGCATCATGCTGTCGAGGTCCCGCGTCTGTACGATCTCGGGCCGGGCCCTGGCAGGAAATCAGACGAACCGTGCCTCTTGAGCTGCAGGTCTTGCTTCTTCCGCCCGGCTTATGACCCCGTCGAGGGATTTGGACTATAGCGGTCAATGGAGGTGCTGGCGTGCACCTGCTTTTAGCAACGATGTGTTGTCTTGGCTATATCGAGGCCGTAACTGGCTGTGGAAGATGTTGCGCTAGGTGGGACTGCGAGTCGACGGATATTTTGCTCGATCTGGCAGTGATTTCAGTTCTTTTTCGTTTCTATCGCGAAACCAACGAACGGAACTGTAGTCCTACGTTGTTACCGTGCCTGTAATATGCAGATGTTGTGCTCTCTTGCCGGTCCCCTTCACCAAAGCCAGACCGTCGCAGTTGCTCTCGTTGCGTCTGGTGCTCACATCACACAACAAGCTGCAGACATGAGAATCTTTTGCTGATATGCATTGGTGTGTTATCCTTTTCTTGGATGTTGATATGCGCGTCGATGGATTCGTCAGTGCGATGAACAACTTGAACGTATTCGTAGACCTCAGACTCAGGTTGCAATATCCTAACCAAATCTACAAGAAGCATGGTATGCTCGTCCGCAGCCTCCAGGGGAGCGTCTATGAATGGGTTTGTCGACCTAAGGGATGCATTTCCTGCGACCTCATTTGAGCCAGAGTCGAACGTCTGCATGACATTGAAGAACACCATGTTGAATGTGTATGTAGACACGGCGGTCTGGGGAACGGGAATGTTATCACTAGAAGAGCCATGAACCCAAGACCTCTTGTGACATGGAACCATTTCATGCAGATGGTATATCGCCAGATCTTCCTGTGACTGCAAGGCGAGATGTCTCCGACTGACGGAAGTCGACACTTGTGATGCCAAAGACGCGCGTCTGAGTCCTCAATAGTGGTATTTGATATGTGTTCCAAGTCGACAACTTCGCATGACATAAGAACATACCGCACAGGTCAATAGCTTTAACCAGTGTTTGGGTTTGTTGCATCTCACTTGAGAAAAGCAATGGTTTTCCAAATACAGGTTGAGACCATGGGCGCATAAAGAGTGATATGACGAGGAATTGAGATCAACTGCATGTCGTCGATGCATTGATGACGGATATCGTCCCATTTCAGAGCAAAAGCACGTCCCTCCCTTATGAGCACAGGGACGGGAACAAGTGTGCGTGCCTGGGCTTGATCCGAAAGTTGAGCTTGACCGACAGACAGATACTCCGTGCCGACCGCTGAATTAGCATTTCGGGAACGGACCACGTCGACGGGACACCTCCGACATCCATAGTGACTTCGGATGATGGATGGCTCTTGCGCGCGACCTACCCCAGGTGGCACCTGGGCTGTGGACTGTGGTTCTCGTGTGGTGGAAGCCCAAGGTGGATGGAGGGGATAAATACGGACCGAAATGGAGCCAATTCTGATTTCTCCATGGCCGACCAGGTTAATACAGCTATTAATAACGATTTTGGTCGTCTGGGGAACTGATCGGGCTGTGACGAAGGCTCAGGGGTAAAACGGCGCTCGCTGACCAGGGAAACGCAGATCAGCAGCAGGTTGGGGATGCTCGTACAAGTATCACCACCAAAGGGAACAAAGGACAAAGCAGTTGGGATGAGGACCAAAGGAAAGGAAGGACGCCTTGCCTCAATCGAGAAACGATGCGATCAGCGAGGGAGGATGAAACCTGATCCTGGGGTGCATGATTTGTGAAAATGATCCTTAATACTGCGTCAAATTGGCGACGGTAGACGGTATGGCGGTCAGCCCTGTAGGAACCACGAGCGTTGAACCTTCCGCAGTAGCTTCCATGGCCGCCCGGGAAAACCAGCAAGTGGTTGAGCCCTGTGGACTCCTCGCCTGAATCTCTTCAGCTGGGAGCGGCCCCAGAATTCTGCAACAGAGACGAATGCAGGGGCTCACACAGCCCAGAGCTGTCGGGTTAGTGCCGTTATTGAGGTGTAGGTTTCCATTCCCACAGGTCACAGTGGAGGTAGCACACAGCCCTCAGGTCAACCCAAGTCAGCTTGCTTGGCTGCCTCATTCAGGGTCATTTGCTTTGTGTGGAGCACACAGGCACCACCTCACAGGCTCACAGGCACTACGTGGGGGGGCAGTCGGGGTCGCCTGGTGGATGGCTATCCAGTCAGATGAGGAACACTGTGAGGATGATGAAGGAGTGGAGCACACGGGGAACGCTGTGAGTGGCTGGCAGACCGACCTCGTGGGATGGCTGTGTATTTTTGGCTTTAGATGGCCCGAGTCGCCAGCAGCGTTCGTCGGGCTGGCGATGGAGCCAATCCAAGGCCACGTCTGCAGCCCGCCAGCTGGCTGCTGGCCCTTGGTAATGGGAACGTCCGCGGGTCTCTTTTTCTTTCAGGGCAGCCACGCAGCCACGCAGGCACCGCACCACCCACAGACATTGGCGATGCCCCTCATCCTCATCGCCCGTGTTGGTGCTCGCTCGCTGGTCGGTTCCCTGCTTTGCCCTGCTGGCCCTGTCGAACCTGACCCCTGGCCTGTGCGGATTGTCAGGTTCGGTTGGCATTGACAGCCGGCCAAGCCCAGCCCTGCCGTATGCTCGCTGGCTTTGATGTCGTGTTACTGGTTCCATCCATCTCTTGTCGCTGAGAGTGCTTTGGAGCTTCACTGACTGACAGGCAATCTGGCAGCAATCCAAGCAAGCTGTTTCCATTGCCATTACCTTCTGCTGCTGTGCCTGCGGAGACCGAGGGACGCACACCGGGAACGCACACCACACCTGCAGCAGAGTAGCAGTATCTATCCCGTCTCCTTCTTCCTTCCAGTCCATGGAAACTTGCCGTCCTTCCATTTCTGCCCCCAACCTTCAACCTTGAACCTTGGACCTGTCAGCAGCCAGCCTTTTTCTCTTCCTCCAAAATTTCCTCCAGCTGGCATGTGCCCCTGACCACCAGAAACGCCATCCACGACTTCTCTCGCATCGGCGCCTTCTCCTCCTCTGCCTTCTGTCTTACTGAGCATCCCGTCCTTCTTCCTCTCATTTTTCTTTGCCTTGTGTGTCCTCTGTCGCCTTTCGTTCTGCACCACGGCCGATTGCCGTTGACGTATTCTTTCGCTTCTCGCATCCGGCAAAGCGTCTCTAAACTCTAGTACCGAGAGACAAGCAGGGAACCACTCGCCTCCCACCTCCTGCAACCTGCATTACGCAGTAACGACGAAACGAAACATTTCTCGCTGCCTCCTTTTCCAATTTCCCACACTATTCCATTTCTTTGATCGCAACAACACAACCCTATTGTTATTGCAACGACCGACTCGAGCTTCCAATCACCATGCCGGGCTTCGCAGAGTCCTTTTGGTCTAGCGATTACGCTGCTGGTAAGTCACCACCACTATGCGCTACCCGCGCGGCTCCCTCTCCGACTCCCCAACATACTAAACCCTTGCGCCAGGACTGGGCGTCCTGTTCAGCAAGCTTCAGCAGGGAGTGCACGAGAACCGTCAAGTCCTCACCGTCGCCCGATTGCGCGCCGAGGCCGAAGAGGTCTACAGCCAGCGACTGGCAGACATCGCGCCAGCTGCCGACAAAGTACAAGGTGGATTCTCGAGAGATGACGGTGCCAGCGTTCGCAAGGTTTGTTTGATGCCCCACCGGGAGCTTTTCTTGAGACCTTCCATTGACTTGCCTCGCAGGCCTACGATGGCGTTCGAATCGAGATGGAAGAGGGTGCCAAGAACCACAAGAAGATCGCCCAGAACATTCGAGACCTCGTCGTCAACCCCTTCTCCCGCTGGTGCGATGCCCACGAATCCCGCATTCAAGACTCCCAAGATGAGCTGCAAGCTCGCATCAAGGCGCACGACAGGCAAGCCGAGCTCGTCAAGAAGCTGAGGAGCACCTACTTCAACAAGTGCCGCTTGGTCGAGGATATCGAGGAGGAGACAAAGCTCGCATTCCAGGACCCCGAAACCAGCCCCAAGAACAACATCCCCGAGATCAAGGTCTCCGAGAACAAGGAGCCCGAGAAGAAGGAGGAGAAGCACGAGGTCGAGGATGGCGAAGAGATGGTCGAGATTGGCGACGAGTTCTACAACGCCGAACAAGTCAAGAAGATGCTAGAGCACATGCTCAACACCGTCAAGATCGGCGAGACCAAAGTGCCCATCCTGGGCGTGTACCAAAACACCTCGGCTGGTTCAGATATTGTGGAGTACTTGCAGAAGCATTTGAACACCAGCAGCGTCAGCTACGCCGAGAGGATTGGACAGGACCTCATCACAGCCGGATTTCTGAGACTCATTGGCAACGTTGGAAGCACTTTCGCAAACAGCTCCAAGATGTTCTATCAGTGGCGCCCCAAGGCTTTCAAAGCTGCTGGTGTCCCTGAGAAGAAGGTACCCCTTGGACGCACCTTTTCCCTTCCTGCCTCCGAGTCGTCGGACTCGCCTGTTGTCGGAACCGTTAGCGAATACCTTGCCAACTGGAACGTTCTCAACAACGCCCACCCTAACGAGACCCCCGCCGAGCGATTGCGCCGCGAGGCCAGAGAGGCCGACGACAAGTACAAAAGTGGTGTGCGCAAGTTGGACGAGATGCGCTGCGACCTTGAGGAGACCATCTTCCTTCACCTCCGTTTCTTGGAGCGCTGCGAGCTGGACCGTCTCAAGGCCATTAAGACGGTCATTCTGGACTTCTCCGGCACCATCAGCAACGTCATTCCCAGCCTGCAATCGGCTGTTGACAACATGATGCTGTTCCAGGAGACCGTGCAACCCAGCGGCGATTTGAGGTATCTGCTCGAGAACTACCGCACTGGTAGCTTCATCCCCAGGGTGGTCGTCTACGAGAACTACTACAACAAGGTGGACGAGCAAACCTTCGGTGTGGATCTTGAGGCGAGAGCGCGCGCGGATAAGAAGCGTGTGCCAGTCATCATTACTACCATCCTGACCTATCTCGACAACCACTATCCTGATCTGGAGGGCGATGAGGCTCGACGTGGAGTTTGGCTGGTAGATGTGCCTCTGAACCAGATTCACAAGCTGCGCGCCAAGATCAATGACGGCAAGCCCATCCCAGCCGACGTTTTTGACGAATTCGACATCCCAACTGTTGCAAGCCTGCTGAAGCTCTACCTCCTCGAACTGCCTGGTAAGTTGACGTCTGACGGTCTTGGCCAATGAGCCTTTGCTGACCTGTCACAGATTCCCTGGTCTCCTCTCATGTGTACGAAATCATCCGGACGATTTACCAGACTCAGACGCAGGATAATGATGCTGCCCGAGTGCCTGTTCTTCAACAGACCTTGTCGCAGCTGAGACTAACTAATATCGCAACGCTTGACGCCTGCATGAACCACTTTACCCGCCTAATCGATCTTACCTCGGCCGATGAGGCGTACATCTCAACTCTTGCCACTGCTCTGGCACCCTGCATCCTCCGACCTCGCACCGAGACTTCTCTCACAATGGAGGAGAAGCACGCATACCGTCTCATTCGGGATCTCTTTGCTCACAAGGACGCCATCTTCAGTGAGCTCAAGCGCATGTCTACTCTGAATCACAGTGGGTCGGTCAACAACCGCCCTCGCGCCATCAGCACCGACGAAAGCAACCGGAGAGCAAACATGGAAGAGCGGAATAGGGCTCTGCTCGAGAAGGCTGCCGGTAGCCGCGGCCGCGCGACCAGTCCTGCGCCGAGCCCGCGTGGTCACAGACGTGACCGTAGCGTGGGCGGCCCCGAGACCCGCTTCCCGATTCAGACGAGTCCTCCCGCAAGTGCAGTTGACCGCCACCGCTCCAGTCTCGGCAGCGTCATTGGCGCCAAGCGTTCGAGTCTCGAGGTTCCCGGCAGCGAGAACAGCTCACCTGCTGAGCCGGTCAACGGCACGGCGAACCCGGCGCCGGCTGCTGAGGGTGTTGCTGCGAGAATCCAGGCCCTCGAGTCGCCAGTAGAGAAGCGCAACAGCCTCGGCCGCAGCACTGCACGATACTCTCTCGAGCGCCGTGTGCCCGTGGCATCGAGCGGAAACGACAGCGCTCCTTCCACTCCTCGCGGGGTGACGCTCGAGGACAAGCCTATGGATGACTAAGAAGAGATCTTTCGGTTCTTCGACGACTTGACATTTTCTCGGCACGGCTGATTTCCTTTTTTCTTTTCTTAATGTCTATTTTCTTCACAAAACAACAACCCGATTTTTGTCATGTGTGACGCTGGAAGAGGGTTATTTTTGCGCGGGCGACGGCGGCGACGGCGGCTGGTACAGGAAACACAAAAGAAGAAACATTTTACTGGCTGGCTGGCGGTGACTTAACGACGGTGTGACGTCGGGAAGCGATTCCTTATTGTCCCCTTTGTATCATGTCTGTACGTAAACCACGAGAGAGAGAGGAGGGAGGGTGAGAGAAGAATGGGGACGACAGATGGATTGGTAGTTGGAGATGAAGAGAGAGAGAGAGAGAGACAGATTCCCCCCCAAAAAAAACATTTCAAAGATCCTGCTTGTCAAGTGTGCCGATGGTGGTTCATGGTAACGAACCCCTGTGTATCTTCACACGAAAAACCCAAGTACCTGAACGGCTCCGTATGGATTCACAAATGACCAGATGAGTGAAATGAGTGAATGCACTGCGTCTCGCATTTTGTTTTTATCTATATGCTACCTTTGCTGCGCCATTCGTCGTTCATGATTGCAAATCACCGCCGCCACACTACACTTTCACCTCAACTCGGGCTGGGAGTGTCCCCCGCAATCTCAGCCATCTTGGTCGTCTTCTTCTTTTTCTTCTTCTTGGGCACCACGACCGCGGGTCCGGCGTCGTCTCCGCCTTCGAGAGCCGTCGTCGTCGGGGCGGCCGGGATGGGAGCGGGCTCCTCGCCGGCCCCGTTCTCCGCGTCGTCCGTGAGCACGACAGCCGGCGCCTTCTTCTTCTTCTTCGTCTTCACCGCCGTGCCGTCGGCGTCCTTCTTGGCCTTCTTGGTCTTCTTCTTGACAACCACACCGGCGGCATCGACGCCCTGCGCGACCTGGATCCGCTCGTTGGCCCGCTGCATCTCGAGACGCAACCTCTCGACCTCCTTCATCGCCTGCGCCATCTCCGCCTCCTCACGCTGCTGTCGTTCGTAGTCGAACGGTGCGTTGGAGGAACCTGCACCACCCGAGCCGCCACTGTCCTCGAGGCTGAGGCTACCGAGGGTCGACGAGTCGACTTGCAGCAGACCCTGTCGTAGCTTTTTGGCGCGAGACTTGGTGAAACTGTCAGAGTTGTTCTCAGACTCATAGTTGCGGGGCGTGGAGACGCCGCTCCCCACCAGCGTCTCGTCCGCGGCGATGACGACGCGCTGCCTCGGTCTTGGTTGCGGTCGGCTGATGGGTGATGTTGGACCTGGAGCGGATGAGCCTAGCTTGTCGAGGTCCAACTGCATTATCGGTATGGAGTCAATGTCAAGATCCGGGCCATTCTCCTTTTGCAGGATGCTGTGGATGGGTGTTGACGATCTGGGATTGCTGTCTGCTCCGCCGATGTAGAATGGATCGTCGCGATTGCGTTCCGCTCGCTCGGCTTTCCGTCTTGCAACGATGTCTGCGTCCAGATAGCTGTCCTCAGTCGCTTGTTGATACGAGCTGACGACTTCTTCTGGTACGTCTGCGATCTTGTTGATAGCGGGCTCCGCGGAAGAGATGCTGGTCGGAGCAGGGCGTTGGTGGTAGTAAACCTCGAAGTCATCCGCTTCACCAGCCTCCATAGGTATGATGTCCGCTTGGGAAAGAAGGTGACCCAGATTGGGGTGGATGGGTTCGTCCAAGTCGAGACCGTCTGGTATTGGCACGTTCTTCTGGGCGCCAACGGCAACAGAGTTGAGTTCCCACCCCTGGAATAAAGATGGGATGGCTTGTGTGAGGAGAAGGGGGGCATCTTGGTGAGTGTCCTCAGAGGATGGCGCCTGCCCTGACGCAGCCTCGGCAGTCAGTTTCAAAAGCTCGATAAACTCAACCGACCGCTCCTGAACCTCTAGGTTAGGGTGGAGTGCGAGTGGTTCTAACGTGTGAATAACCCGCGCCATAAGCAAGGTAATTTTGGTCTTCCACTCCGGTGTCCAAGGCTGCCCATCGTTGCCGGCGATGTACGCAAATATCTTGGTCACCGCCTGTAGGCTCGTCGTAAGAATGTCTGGGATGTGTGTTCGGGGGATAACTCGCAGAATGTTTCCCAGAGTATCTTCGGGGAAGGCGAGCTGATTGGCATACTCTCCGACCAGCCACGTAGTTGACTTGAGTGACGCCGATGAGAGAGAGTGACCAGCGGGGGTATCCGAATTGAGTTGTTGGATAATCAGATCCGCAGCCCTGACCGAGGCCCCTCGAAGGGCTTGGACCTTCACCGCAACGTTCCTCAACTCGTCTCCAATCATGCCGGATACGTCCCCAGCAGTCGACTTGCCAGAGGCTGCTACTGAGTCAAGCTCCGTCTCGACAGATCTCGGCGTCGGCGCCATGCGGACAAGCTGAATGAGAACATCAATGTACCAATCAAAGTCCACCAGGCTGCTATAGTTGTTTTGTGAGCACATTGTTAGAATCCTCCCAATAACGTCGCTCCTGTAGTCATCAGGTAGTGGAGGCTCCTCTTCTTCTTTGTTAGGAGTGTGGATTTCGACTTGCGCTTCGTCGTCAGAATCCAGTCCGGTGTCAGGGCCAATAGGGGCTCCTGGCCTGTCTCTCTTAGGGGCAGAGGACTTGAGCTGCTTCATAAGACGGCTCACGATAGACACCAAGTTATCGCTGCTGACCATTCCCTGAACTAGGTCTAAAGCCTTGATTCGGATAGTGATGTCGGGACTATCGATGCACTCCAAGATGACATCTTCCTGTTGCGCGACCAGGAAGGGATGTGTCAATACGATCTTGTTGAACGCGAGCAATGCAACGTATTTGACTATTCAAAGTTAGATCCAGATCACGGACCGAGTCGCGCAACTTACGATTCGGGTCACCGTCCACCATGATCATGCCCCTGAGCTTGTTCACGCAAAGAGTCGCAATCTCCTCTCGGCCTGAGATGTCATCCTCACTACCTAGGATACCACCCTGAATAATACCGTTGATGCACTCGTACAGTAGTGACATGGCGGGCGTCATCCGGATGAGCTCAGTAAGAGGCGGCAACAGTTTCCGCACGAGTCTTGGCTCTAGTGGTGTCAAAGTCGCAAACTGAGTTTCTCGTTAGCCTTCCCGCCTTTTCGTCCTGATCAAAGCATCACCTACCAGCTTGATCAGCTTGATGGCCATCCAGTTATTACCACCATCAACCAACAGCTCAAACAGCCTGGGTGCCAGGGGAAGAAAGTCGTGTGGCCGTCTCCATCCCAGCTCGCAGACAACATTTACGATAGCTGCTGTTACACTCGGGTCCTCATCCTTATCCATAAGACGCTCCTTGATCTTGGGCCATGCCGCGCGTAGCGTTTCAGGGTACACCAGCGCCAGACGGTACAGCGTCACGATCGTCTTTTTGCGTATGGCGGGGTTCGAGTGGCTCAGACGGGGAAGCAGATCGGAGAGTGTCGAGAGGGCGAGGGATGGGTTGATGATGTGTGGTAGCGTGGCGATCGGGAGGGATATTGTCGTCGCTTGTGTCGAGGTCAGGTCCTAGGCAAAAGAAGTAGCGTTAGCATGCTGCCCTCTCGCTGTGCATCCACAGCACGATGGCGTACCTTTTTCAAAAGATTCGTGGCCATCATCAACACTTCTGTGTCAGACCGGAAACTCTGCACAGCAGCCAGATATCCAACCCTCTTCTGGTGGTATTTTTGCGACGACATGACTTCGAGGACATGGAACGAAGCCCAGGACATGTCATGACCAACCATCTCAAGGTAGACCAGCTTCAGCAACGCCGTCGCCTTGACGTCTGTCGGAGACTATTAGCCATCGATACGCAAGCAGTCGAAGATGGGAGGTGCCGGGGCTGGCTTACCCATGTCCTGCCCGCGCACCTCGGAGCGGCATTCTTTCAAGCTGTTCTGGATATACTCGCGCTCGTTGCCCTTGTGGTTTCGCAGGCCTCTGATGAGGTCGTAAAGGGACTTTTCGAACCTATGGGCATCCCGCCGCTGTCAGCGTGCTGTGCCATCGTGCCGTGCCGCTGCACTCAACACCTACATCTTGACGATGACAGCCCCACGCGACGGGGCTTAAACAGGTTGGTCGTAGGTTAGATGGAGGGACGGGAGGGATTTCGTGGAAAGGTTCGTCGTGGAAGGGAGTAAACGAAAGTCGGGTCAGGTCGTCCAGGTTCTATGGCGCATCTTGAAATGGTGTCCCCCGTTGTGTGGCCGCACAGCTTTGGCACATTCGTGGGGAGAATGCCTTGGGGACGGGTTTCGGCTGGTCGTCAAGCTAAGGGATGTCGGAGTCGGGGAACGGTGATGCGAGCTGCTGTGGCTGAACTTGGCTTGTGGAGAGCTGCTGTCGTGCTGCCATGGTGCTCACCCCCACCAAAAATGATGCTAGCCATCCGTACCGTGTTCAGTACAGTACAGAATAGATCCCACTGTACGGCTGTAGCAGCCCACTAACACCGACTATTAGCTTCTTTTTCGGCGACAGCTCTATTCGTCATTGCGACTGCTTCACGGCACACAATCCTTGCGACGAACCCGACTGAGGACTGTCTACGGTGGAACGGTAGTTGACAACAAGTTCCTCTCTCTTGCAGCGCCTCACTTTCGCTTTCTATACTTATATCATAGACCATGGCTCGTTGAAAGTCGAGCTCCCACTCCTTCACCACTGCCCACAACCTTGGCTACACTTCGCAACCTTTTCCAGCTTCATACGTCAGAACTGCCCACATGATGGCAACCACGCGCCCAGCTCTCCGAGTCTTCTCTCCTTTGAGAAGTATTCGCTGCATACCCGGCGCACGACCTCACACGCCGGCGCGAAACTTCTTCAACCTCCCGAACCTCCCCTCGCCCGAGCCGCAGGTCCTGACGGCCTCCCGAACCCTCCCTTATCCCTCCGCCCAGCTCTACGACGTAATCTCCGACGTGGACTCATACTCGACCTTCGTGCCGTACTGCGCGCAGTCCCGTGTCACGCAATGGACTGCCCCCGACGAAAACGGGCGCAAATGGCCTGCGCAGGCCGACTTGCGCGTGGGCTGGGGCGGCTTCGAGGAGACATTCACGAGCAGGCTGCATTGTGTACCGGGGAAAAGCGTCGAGGCGATCAGCGGCGCAGACGTTCCGGGTGCGAGTCCCGGCAATGGAGGAGAGGGCGGTGCGGTATTTAGGAGCTTGGTGACGATGTGGCAGCTGCGGCCATTGACTACGGGCACTGGCACAGAGGTGGACCTGGTCATCAGATTCCAGTTTGCGAACCCGCTGTATTCCGCCGTGAGCGCTGCAGTGTCTGAAAAGGTGGCTGGTGTGATGATCCAAGCATTCGAGAAGCGTGTTAAGAGTGTGCTTGGAAAACCAAGGATATAAGGCGAAGACAATTAAACATAAATCAGAGGGCAATAGATGATAGATCGCACATGGGTAATTATGATAAATCTCGCAAGTAATTTTTTAGCAACAAAATTCGACGCATCTAACCCCAACCAAAAATCATATCTAACCCAGAAACACGATCTGGTCGTCCCTTAGTTTGCGCCGTGTCCTGAAAATGTCGCAGTCTCCTCCAGCTCTGATGCAAGGCCTCTCCTCTCCGTGTACGACCCTCGCGGAACGTTTTTCAGCCTATGGCCCTTTGATTCCGTTCCCAAAATCACCCCCGCAGCGCATACGCCGGGCATATATGCGTTATAGACGTCAAGAAAATGGGCCATGATTCCGTCAAATGCGTTGCATACATACAATCGACTATGTGGGAATCTGTGAAAAGGAAAATAATGCGCGATGAGGTATCATGTGTAAATCAGAAAGATCCCAACCGCAAAATCGTAAGAAATAGTTCTGGTGGTAAGTATCGTGAAAAATTGTTTGGCGATGCACAACACTGGCCACTTAGGTCTTCTTGCTGCTCCTGTTCACTTGTTAGATACACGTCGGAAGACGGGTTGAAATTGCTTACTTCTTCTTTGCGGGTTTAGCACCGGCCATCCAGCTAAGCATGGATCCCTGCCCCTTGGACTGACGCTTTTTCTCAGGTGCCGGGCCAACATTGATAACACGCGGGCGAGGGCCGGTAGGCATGGCGCCATTGGGGTGCGCCGGCGGCGGTGGCGGCCCACCATTTGGCCCCGCCCAATTCGGAGGTGGTGGAGGCCCGCCCCCGGGCCGAGGCACTTGAAAGCCCGGTGGCAGAGGCCCAGCCCCCATGGACTGGGGCCTGCGTCCCTGTTGTGGTCTCGCACCTGGAGGAAACATGCCCGGGGGTGGACCTGGCACCGCCTTTTCCATAGGCCACATGCGCATCTCAATGGTCCAGTCGGGCTCCACAACCTTCTCCCAAACCTGGGGGAGGATGATCTCACCATTAGGGCCGATGAGATCGTAGTGTCCTTCCTGAACATGGGGTCCGATGACATCCACGTGGAGGAAGGCTTGTTTGATGAGCTCTTCCATGCCCTGCAAACTGTTAGCATCATTACAAACCCTCGCAGAGTGCTTTGGACCTACCGCCCAGGTGGCGCAGATATGGAATGGGAAGCTGAACTTGCGGCCGACGGCATCCTTGAATTTGATCGGCAGCTTGCCTTCCTTCTTCTTTGTCTCGGCCTCGAACTTGGCTTTGGCGTCTTCGGCAGCCTTCTTCTTGAGCTCGTCTTCAGCTTTCTTGGCTGCTGCGGCAGCGGCTTCAGCATCTGCCTTGGCCTGTGCCTCAGCCGCCAGCTTATCACGAGCCTCCTTCTCAGCCTTCTCCTTCATCTCCGCCTCGTATTTGGCCTTAGCTTCGGCGGCGTCGGCTGCAGCCTTCTTCTCAGCTTCAATCTTGTCGCGAGCCTCCTTCTCGGCCTTCTCTTTCATTTCGGCCTCGTACTTGGCCTTGGCTGCCGCGGCTTCCTCTGCCGCCTTCTTCTCGGCAGCAATCTTTTCACGGGCTTCCCTTTCGGCCGTTGCCTTCATCTCTGCCTCATACTTGGCCTTCGCTGCGGCCTCTTCCGCAGCCTTCTTCTCGGCAGCAATTCTGGCATCTTCCTGAGCCTTGATGGCCAGCTCAAGCTTCAGTTGAGCAGCTGCCTCAGCATCGGCACGAGCCTTTGCTTCAGCGGCCTTCGCTGCGGCCTGGGCCTTGAGCTCGGCCTCGTACTTTTCTCTCGCCTCACGCTCAGCTCTGGCCATGGCTTCCTGGTGTAGCTTCTGCCTTTGCTCCTCAGCCTTGCGCTCAGCCTCGATGGCCTCACGGGCAGCTTGTTCGGCCTCCTTCTTGGCTCTTTCGATTTCCTTTCTCGCGTCTTCTTGGGCCTTCCTCATCTCCTCCATCCGTCGCGCAATGGCGTCCTCGGCATCCTTGCGAATCTTCTCCTCGAGCTCGCGCCGGCGCTCGGCCTCCTCTTTGCGAGCCTGTTCTGCCTTGAAGAGTTCAAGCTGTTCCTGCAGCTTGATCTTCTCTGGGTCTGGCTTCGGCGGTGACGGCGGCGGAGCGGGCGCGGGAGTCTTGGGCGCAGCGATTTCCGTGGGTGGTGGAGGAGGAGCGGCCTGGGAGTATAGGTATTGGGCCATGTGCGCTGGCATTTGGTAGCCTCCAGGCCCGCCAGGTCCATGACCGTAGAAAGCAGGAGGTTGTGGCTGATTGTAGGGCATCATATCATATTGAGAGTTGCGCGGCTGCTCTCCGAAATAGCTCTGTCCGCTTCCATTGGACATTGGCGAGAAGGGATTGTGGCCCTGAGGACCCCCATAGCCGTAAGGGACCATGGTGTTGGGAGGAGCTCCGTATGGGCTTTGACCCATGTAGCCTACATGGCTTTGTTGGTGTTGTTGATAGGCACTCTGAGGGTGGCCGTTGTGACCGCGGCCGCCTGGGAAATAGGGATTGTGGCCGCCATGGCCGACATGACCTTGCGGCCCGCCATGGGCAGGAGGTGCGCGGGCACCGTAGCCACCGCGGTGGCCGTAGGACGGGTGGTATTCTTCTGAGGGATCCACGCTTTCTGGGGGATTCGGCACTGAACCGGGCCGATACGGATCAACGTAATTGCTGGATGGTCGGTATGCTAGTTGTTCACGCTGCTGCGGGATCTCGTGGTGGCGAACGGCAGCTCGAGGTGGTGGTTGCTGGCGGAATCTCTGAGGGCTGACGGAAGCTGAGTCTTCTGGGCCAAGATCTTCTTCCTCGTATTCGTCAGAATAACTCTCGTCCTGTTCACCAGACTCAGAGCTTGTGGTTTGATATTCGTCAGAGTAAGATTCGGAATGAGTAGTTGTTGTTCCCCCGTGGGATGAATTGAAACGTCCTCTTAAATCGCGTCTTCCGGAGTGTGTTAGTTGAGTGTTGTTTGTTTGGTGAATGTCACCGAGTCGGTTGTCCGGTGGCCTAGTTGAAAATTACAACACTTACGACATAATAAGGAAGTGTGCGTGTGTATGTGCTTGGGCGGTGGGAAACCCTGTTCGCACGACAGACTCGGGGGGGGAGAGAGGCGTGGTAAAAAGGAGATTTTGGCGAAAATGTCCGGCGATGTTACTGAGGGTATTGGCTACCGGGACGGCAAACTTGGAGAGAGAAGTTGGTGTGTAGATTGGATGAGGCCGTGCAGCGTTCGTCCTTGTGCGGTTCGCAGTGACAGGATGGGGTATCCAAGTTAGGATGAATGACTGGCACGAACAAAACCGAAAAAAAAGCAGACGACGGACGGGCGACACTTGGGCAGAAGGCTGATCAGATGACAGAAGTCCGATGTGCGCAACAGCAGGATTGCGAGGAAAGAGAGTTTTGTTTTGTGAGGGCGACTGAGTTGCAAGACGGGCGGTTTGCGAAAATTGAGGGGTGGGCGGCAGTCGGTGGGTGGATATTCGTTCGTGGGCTCTTGGGATGTAACCAGGGAAGCCCCCTGCTATTTGGCGAGAGATCGTGCAGTTGGGCGCAAAAAGAAGCGCGATTGGGTGCGAGGGAAAACAGTGGCAGGTGGTGCTGGGCAGCTATTGCGGGTCGGTCGACCGCTCCGTTACAAGGCGTGAGACAAGGTTGTATGCACAAACTAAGCCGCAGCCACTGCAGTCTAGACGAATCGGCCAGGCCTGGACGGCTGGTTGCCTTGGGAGAGCTGGCTTGCCCTGATTTCCTGATTGCTCGATGAGAAGAGCAAAGAGGAGCCTGAATGGTGGCGATGCGATGTGTGATGCACTGCGCTGCGCTGTAATGCGATGCGAGGCGAGGCGAGAAGACGAAGATTGGGAGGAGGAGAAAGAAAGCCGAGTGGTAGCAGTGTGGAGATGGCGAGGGCCAAGCGGGACCAGGCACCGGAGAGAGAGAGGGAGAGAGAGAGAGAGAGAGCGAAAGACCCAGTTGTTGGTTCTTTTTTTTCTCTTCTGGGATCCGGGAGCCGGCAGGCGGGTGTTGTCGGTGAGCAAGCAAAGTGCGGGAGACGAGATCAAGATCAGGCCAAGCGACACGATGGCCTTGGACAAGTTGGGTATTTAGTGTCGTGCCGCGGGACTGGAGGGGGATGCTAAGCTACAAGCCTCAGATCAGTGACATGCCCAAAAATCATGTGGAATGGAATTGGCGAGACGCCAGGTCCGTGAAAAGACAGGCCATGGACATGGGGGCATGAGCGATGGACATGGACACGGACACACAGACACGATGGAAATCCCAAAGGGGAGAGGATGGGAACGCCTGGAAGAGAAGCGGAAGGAAATGGGAGCCACCGTAGCAGTAGGGGGGAGGGGGAGGGGAAGACGGTAGACGGGGCCCAGCAATGGAAGGGGGAAGATGCGAGACCAGCAGTTCCGACCAAAAGGCGGGACGGGACACTGGAGGAGCCTGACCAAGACCACACTATTGACCCCGCCATTTCTCACAGCCAGCTTCAAGACAAAATGCACAAAACATCTCGCCACAGGCAGCGTCAGATAGCTGCCGCGTGGTGTACGAAATAGGGCAGGGTCAGGGCCAGCACAGCAGGCAGAGCGGTGGGCGGAACACAGTAGAAGCCAGTGATCTGAGCCAGAGCCAGAGGGGAATGGGTGAAGATGCAGACCATAGGTAGGCAGAACTGCGAACATGGAGGGGGGGGAGGGGACATCTGAGGCTGGGCGGTGGTCTCGAATCCCCCTTGCTTTGTTGTCCCACTTGGAAACACCCCAGCGAAAAGATGGACCTTGGGCCACGCCGTTGGTGGAGGATGGACCCAAAGTGGACGTTGGAATGTCATTGACTGACTGACTGACTGACTGACTGTCAGCACCACTCCGCTGGTCGGCGCTGCGCCAGAATGCACTGCACACACACGACTTGTGTGGCATGCCCGAAATCCAACGCCGCCCCTCTCTCCAAACGGCGACCAACCGAGGCCGTTGTAGACTGACTGCCTGCCCTACGTAGCTGCGCAGTGTGTCAAGCAATTACGGGAACGTCAACAACAAACACGGCGACACCGGCAGCTCGTTGCCCTGTGGATAAGGTACGGTAGGGTAAGGTAAGGCACGTTAAGAACACGCGAGATGTAGGCAGCCGGCACTTGGCAGCTTGTTGACAGGGAAGATGCAGAAAATCAATAAGAAGAAGAAAACTAGGAAGAGAAAGCAAAGAACACCAGACGTGCCTGACGGACAGCAGCAGCAACGTGAGGGATGAAGGACGATTCGCATGGGCAAGGCAAAAGAATCGCGTTCCTGAAAACAATACAGAAGAAATTGCATTCTGCATACCTTTGCTTTGACTCCAATCCCATGTGTTTTTGTTTTGGTCCCTGGCGGTGTGCGATCCCAAGTTGAGACAGAACACCGGCTGAGACCTGACAGAAACCAGAGATGATGGGAGATCAGATGCACGGGGCCTGTCTCCTGCTGAATTGGGTTCTGCGAGGTTCGGATAAGACTGGTCGTAGTCGGGCTCAAATAAGCTCTAGCTGCGTACCCAGACCTCAGACAGTACGTACCCTTTTGTTTTTACCGACACAGGCACCGATACCGACTGTCAGTCTGTGGTGTGGTCCTGGTGGTCGTCGACCTGCACCGGCCGATGGATGTTTTGGTTCGCTCGCTCCAGCTGTTTCGGTGAGGAACGTGCTCTGGACGTGGCTCTGGGCTCCGTTGCGGGACGGTCCTCTAGGCAAGGTACCTTAAGGCAGGTGTTCGTTTATGCTGGTGGGGCTTCTGCGGTGATTCGGCTGAGAGTCAATGTCCCGTCGCTTTTCTTCTCCTATCGGCTTCCGATTGGAAGCAATTGCTGGATACAATCCAGAAAAGGTGGGATGTCGAGGAAGAGAAGAACCAGAAGGTTTGGGGGTCGGAGTAAGTGTGTGTTCAAGCAGGCTGGATGAGACGTCGCAAAGTATTTATTTGGCGGCACGGGAGGACCACGGAAGGGAGGGAGGGGTCAACGTCAAGTCGCGGGAGTGCGAGTCGAGTCGAGTCGACGGGAGTTGAGTCGAGGATTGGCGTCGGCGGCGAGAACTGGGACGATGCTACTTCTCGCTCCTACCGCTGCCGCTGTCGCTGCTTCTCCTACCTTACCTACCTTACCTCCTTCAACGCCGCCTAGCTGTATGCCTCAGTCCCCGGCAACCCGGGCTCGCGGTTTATTACTCGTCTTCCAGTCTTAAGGGCCGGCAGGAATGGCCACTGAGAGCGCTTCAGGTGGACTGCACACCACAGGCAGCCGTCAGCACTCATATTCCAATCTTTGGTTTCTCTTCCACGTTCAGTTTGGTCCCATCTCGCCTCGCCTCGCCTCCTCCTCACCTACCTTACCACACCGCAGGAGGAACTAACACACCGCAAGAAACGACGGTACTTCGGGAGGGCGCCGTACCCGTACGTACTCGCGAGGCCTGCAGCTGATGTGCGTGTCGTCTGGTTCCGCAGAAAGGTACCTTACCCAGGGCAGACGCAATTGTCTGTCTTGTCGTGTGCGAGCCTGCCTTGCGGTCCTACGCCGTCGCGCTGTACCGTCTCCAAATCCCCACATGTGCTGCTTCGTTTTCCCTCGGTCGACTTGGCTAGCCCTCGATTCTATGCAGTCAATCCGCAGCCTGCTTCACACCAAAATAAGAGTGGACACAGAGTAGCACTGACAATGATATTATTCGCAAAATTCCTGACTGAATTTTTCGAGTCTGCATGCGCTTTTCTTTCAAGTGGGCAACGTTGTGCATGTGCGAGAGTATTGTTGCAGACGTTAGGTCAGGTACGGAGGATCTTTGTATCGCGAGGCAACGCATCATGGAAACGGAGGCCAGAATCCGCAGACATGAGAAATGAGCCCAGTCGTAGCGCAGCCTGATGTTTCTTCGCGACAGCGACAGACCTTGCTGGGTGTGAGCGTTTGGTCCAATGCGGGTGACAATAGCGGCGTTTGGCTCTCAAGTCCTTCTTCCTCGTTTGAAGCGCCAAGTTGCTCGTGAACACGGAAAAAGCAGGGAAGAGTTGAGGTCTGTATCGACGTATGAAGGGCTGGCTAGCTGGCTCGTCTTCGTTCCCCCGGCTTACTTACATGGCACCGCCCGGATATATACGTGACACCTGAACCTCGTCAGCGCAACTTGATTGGCATGTCGACGTCTTGACATATCATCAACGTCCAAAATAGACCCCGCCTGACGAAGCTGCGTCGTTGCCCGACAGGTCTGAATGTTCTGCTCGTTCAGATCGACTCGGCATAGTTCTTGAATGGCGGTACCTGAGACCCATCCGTGGATCATATCACTGACTCACTGCCAGCGCACGCTGTGGGCCTTGTTAGTCTTTGGGCTCCCAACGCCACGCCGGGAACCTTGGATGACATGCAGCCCTGCGACAAATTGCAACTCGATCATCTTTCATTGGGCACACCTGCGGGTATGGCCGCGATTGGAGCGATGGGACTGAGGGAGAGATAACTTGAATAATCCATTTGAAGGTATTGGGTGTCGCCGTCTGCCCCTCCGGTGAAACGTATCCGCTGTAAGTTTGGCTCCTTTCCCTGCCCAATCGCCAGAATCCAGGGAGCCTCTCTCTATTCGACATGAAGATGACACCAATTGCATGCCTAAGATAAGAAAATGCTGCCCGTTGATTTCATTTTCGTGTTCCGCGACCGAGCGAGGTGTCCCTCATTGGCCGGTAGGCACTGAGGAGACTTGGGCAACAGTGGTCGCACGTGGTAATCCGCTGCAGATACAATGCAGACCCAGCTTCGAAACTTCCGATTGCTCGTCAGTCCCGATGAGCAGAGCAGAATATGTCGGCCAAATTCGTCAATGCCATGCAGAAGACAAGCTAGTATGCTGCCCTGCCAACGTGACCGGATCGTCACAAGATCAGGTGTCATGAGGTTGTTTGCATGTCGACCTTGGCTCGCTGTTCATCTCACAAGCTCAACCGACTCTTTGGAGAGCAGGTCGCGCGCCGCTGCCACTTCTGATTCATCGTAACCCTGCCACAATCTGTCCTTCGCGCCGTAGCGGCGCACAATCTCAGCCAACTTCTGCGTGGCCACCTCATTGAGCTTCTGCAATGTGCTAGTGTCGGGAGCAGCCCAGTCATCAGCATCAGTTTGCCTTGAAAGCTTCGAGGGCTCCTTCAGAAGTTTGTTTGTCGCCTGATGGTCTGTAAGTTGCAGTCCGTGATCACGTGGTGGGTTTACTTGCCAGTTTCAACCCGTAGTAACCCCGCAGGTAGTCGTCACAGAGTTCGATGCTGCGGGCGAACCTTTTGATACATTCGGCTAGTTGCTGCTGCGAAGAGCCGTCCGAGGCTGAAGCAGCCATGTACAACACTTCTCCCATACGGGCATGTATCTGACAACCGTTAGCAACACAAAGCGCTAAGTGAACCATGGTAGCATAACTCACATTCCATGCATTTGGAGTCAGTACCAAGACCTCCTCAAGCGCGAAAATAGCTTGTGAGTAGAGTCCCTGAGAGAGGTATAGGTCTGCAAGTTCCGCCCAGGCTTCCGCGTCTGTAGGCGAGAAGTCAAGAAGCGAGTTCAATGCGCTGATAGCCTCTGAAATCTTTCCTGTTGACTTCAGCAGTGCCACGCGACGTTTGGCAACCGGCTGTTGAGGGTCAGCAGGTATTCGTATGCCACGTTGGCTTCGTCAACTAACGATATTTGTGGCATTTTGTCCCAGGATCGTCTCGTACTCCTTGAGCACTTGGACCAGTTCTCCGTCATTGTCAGCCTCTGCCTCCTTCACAAGACCCTTGAATGCCATTATGCGCTCGTTGTCGTCTCCAAATCTGATGACCAGCCTCTCCAGGCATTGGTGCGCCGCTTGGCTGTCGCCTGTGCGAAGGCAGGCCAACAGGAGGTTTTCGTAAATGATCCATATCTCTGGCGTCTCAGAAGCCGAGAAGAGCGATACTAAGGGCGATGAAGAGAACGCCTTTGGGTTGTTTCGAAGAATCGTCGGGGCCTTCTGGGCGAGCTCCAGAACCTCGGCCGGGGACAGGTGGCCCTGGGGGCGCACGAGAGATGGAGCCATGGTGGAGTGACAGTAGGATTCGCAGAAACCGCTGAGGAAACTCGATCGAGTCGCGCGACAAGCGGAGGAGGCAGATCTGCTTCGGTTTCCAAAGTACAGGTTCTCGTGGCTGTCGTCGGTCGTTGGAGGAACGTTGTTTGTAGGTTAACGATCCTGGACACCTGCCTCTAGCTAGGTCCGCGACACCGACCAACCTAACTGCACCGAGCTCCTGCACTTCTTGCAGGGGGGCTTGGCAAGTGGGTCTTTGCGCTCACTCCATTGGCCTAGTCGGTGACCGGCGCTTCGTCGTGCCGGCCTTGGCCCCACCGACTTCCCGTCTCGAACAAAAACTTCACCAGCTCGCGAAATTTGTTGAACTTTTTCCCTCTCACTCACTTCCTCCTGCGCCACCCAAAACCTGGAGATTTTTGAAGATCGTGTACACGCGCGCATTGGCTTGTGAGCGTGGGACCTTCGGCCCCTCTGTACTGATCAGTCATATCTGCAATGGCATCTCCTGAGGCCGTTCAGACTCCCAACGGAGTGGACGAGCTAGGCCTCGTTGAGAAGACGGCCGATCTCCAGGTGTCCCAGCCGAACGGCCAGGAGGAACGTCCTGTTACTACTCAGAGATCGCGCGACCCCGACTTCAACCAGAAGAGAAGCGACCCGTTTCAGTTCGGCAGTCGCTTCCTGGCAGAGGGCGATGACGCCTTCGAGTTCAACGCTTGGGACCATGTCGAGACTGACGATGCATACAAGGAGTATGCTGAGCAGCAATACGAGATGCAGCGCCAGTCCCCGGTCTCTGATTTTGACAAGAGTAAGTTCTACCTCATTTGCATCCGCTTCCCCCTCAAAAACCCACAGGTGTTATGATGATTCAGATTCTTTACGCATAGTTCAGCTGAATCTTTGTGATGAGAACTTCTGTTTTAGTCTTTCGCTCCCATCTGATCGCACCTTATTAAACTCCTTATTTTGTATGCCTGCTTTTTTTTTTTGTGCGGCTTGCTGACAGGAGATCTTCAGACAGATACAATGCCAACCCCGCCAAAATGTGGGATGCGTTTTACAAGAACAACACAGCAAACTTCTTCAAGAACCGGAAGTGGCTGCAGCAGGAATTCCCCCTCTTGACAGAAGTGACGCAGGAGGGTGCCGGCAAGACTGTGATCCTTGAAATAGGCGCAGGTGCTGGCAACACCGCCTTCCCCATCGCGGAGTTTAACAAGAACCCCAACCTAAAGATTCATGCCTGTGATTACTCAAAAACGGCCGTAGAGGTCATGCGAAGCCAGGAGGCGTACAGCCAAGGCATCGTACAGGCCGACGTCTGGGACGTGACCAGCGATGAACTCCCGCCCGGCCTGGAGGAGGGATCCGTCGACATTGCTATTCTCATTTTCATCTTTTCTGCCCTGGCTCCCAATCAGTGGGACAAGGCGCTTTCCAACATTTACCGACTCCTTAAGCCAGGAGGCCAGGTCTGCTTCCGAGACTATGGAAGAGGTGATCTCGCCCAGGTCCGCTTCAAGAAGGGTCGTTATCTCGATGAGAACTTCTACGTGCGCGGCGACGGCACCCGAGTCTACTTCTTCGACAAGGACGAGCTTGAGCAGATTTGGTCTGGCAAAAAGAAGACTGACGGGGATGACCCGAAGGCCGTGTTCACCATAAATAACATTGGTGTGGACCGACGCCTGCTCGTTAACAGAGCCCGCAAACTGAAGATGTACCGGTGCTGGATGCAAGGACGGTTTACGAAGGAATGAACAAGTCGATAGTACAGCGCACAGAACAGCACGCCCGTGAAACTGCATGCTACTGCTTGCTGGCTACAGAGGGTTACCATCACCTTCGCCGAGTCCAACGCCTGGCCTAGTACAGCAGACGCTCTCTCATTCTCTGGCGGTCATCCTGGTCAAAGCCGATCTTGTCCAGGTAATTGTCGACTCCACCATAGACGCTGTCGAGGTGTTGAGCGATTCTCGCGATCATGTCTGGTGCCGTATCGAACCACTCATCCGTCAAACCGATCTCTCTCATCTCGACCAACCTCTCCTCCCTCTCAGACTCGAGCGCTCCCTGCGTCAAAGAATAATCATGTTCAATGGCTTCGAGAGGCACCTTGAGGATCAACAGCACGAGAGTTACGATGAGCCCTGTTCTATCCTTGCCTTGGGTGCAGTGAACCAGCGTGGGCGAGCCTACAGGGTCGATGAAGACTTTGAGGGCCTAAGGGCGCTCGTTAGAGATGGATGTGCAACGTTGCCGAAGGCTCACGTACCTTGGCAACCTCGGGTCCGGATTGGTCAAGGGTATCGAGACCCAGACCTACCAGGCCACGTGGCAGCATAACCTCGCGGGATAGAATAGAGATACCCTCATTGCGGTAGCCGAAGATGAACAAAAAGATGAGGCGGCTACGTAATGGGGGTTTAGAAGTTAGCCATAGCTAGCAAAAGGGAACCGGAATGCAAGCAAGTTCTCTTACAGGAAGCCACCCCAAGAGACCTGGGATATCAAAAACCGCTCAAAGTTGCCGCCAGTGACTTTGATCTCGTGATACTTTAAGCCCGATATCTGGATCGGCTCAGCCAGTGCAGCGTTGGACTGCAGGAGGGCGGGAATCTGGACATCGGCCTGGCGCTTTTTGGCCTGCCTGACGTGTTCGGTCCTTGATGGCGTCAGTCGGTGATCGGGGTGCGGGATCTGGCATGTCCAAGGGAGAGGGACGATGAATGTGTGTGAGTGTGGCACTCGCTACCTACTTCGTGCGCAGGTCAATCACAGCCTTGATGCCCAGGTCATCCCGGAGGCGTTTCCTGTCCTCCAACGACGCATCGTCTGTAGATGATTAAAATCGAGAGTTGAGCATAGAGTATAATAACTCATCGTGGGCCTTTACGCACCTGGTCTTGCGGAGCGAAACACCAAGCCTTCCCGGATGAGTCTAAGCAGCAGATACGAGAAACAGAGTCAGTCTGTGTGCGTGTGCCTCTGTTTGAAGGCCGGTTTCATGCCTAACCAGCCGAATAAAGGTGCACAGGAAGAGGGGTGAAAAACGTACTTGCGTCCAAGATAGCTATTCACCGTGGAACCGACGTCACGGAAGTTCAGGACGGAAGTCACGCCACAGTTGTCCATGGCCTAGGTAGCAATTGAGTTGCCCAGCCAGCGCTGTAGAAGTCTTGGGGAGGGTGGTTGATTAGGTATTAGTCAACCGCTGGGAAACTAAACTAGCAGGTTGATGGCGCGGCGGGGGTTTTGGGGGTGTCGAGGGTGAGTGTCTCTGGCACCGATTGAGATGCGAAGAGCGACGTTGCTCTGACGCCACGATTTTTTTTTCGCTCCCTGGTGCTTGTTCCCCTGGAAGATCGGGACGTGACAGTCAGGCGAGAGTGACCCCGGGCACTCCTCCCTCCCCCTCAAGCCCACCCGTGGGCCGTCCGACCTCCATTTGACGCCCTTGTCGGTGTCAGATAGGCGGTTTGGATCATCGACCAGGGTCCGGCAGATCCCTGCAAGTCCCCGAAAAGCTTAAGAACCGCTGGGGGGGAGGGTTTTTGATGTCACCGAGGGCAGCTGGGACCCAGGTCTGAGGATGTGAAATAGCGCCGTGGTCTAGATCAGGCCGTTTGCCGGTCGCAATCTTGTTGGACGTCTGTTCCACGCAGATGCGGTCGGTGATGCACTGGCACAATCTAGGCTTCCAGTTTGCAGGTCTGCTTTTCCAGAATATCGGATCGAGCAAACTGTCTGAGCACGAACAGGACGAGACCTTCGTCCCAAGTGGTTATATTTGGCAGCAGTTCAAGACCTCAGAATGCGATGCATCCATCCATCGACCATCCGAGGTGAGGCTGACTGTGCACCAGTCTGTTCAACGAATGGAGACGGCCATTACGCCTCAGAAGATATCAGGTACGGTTCTGGTAGCTGCAAGGACAGGAAAAAGCAAGCCTCACAGCCCAGCACCCCAGTACATGCCTCTTCTACGGAGCAATTGGGTTTTCCCATCCACCCAAACCCTGAGCCATGTCTTTGACTCTCCTGGCCATCACCAGAGCCTTTTCAGGCACTGAAAATTAGAGAGCTCCTCGGCTTTCGCATCGGTGAAGACGCGGAAACAGGAGAAACACAGGGAAGCAGCATGCGGCAGAGTCCGGCGCAAGAGGCCCATCCTCCAAGCCCCTCCAGGCCGGTCGAGCTGGGCCTAGTTCGGGGTCCCAACCAGTGATCATCGTGTCCCATTGCCCAATCCAGTGGCCAGAACGTGGTCCACCACTCGGCAGCATCAGGAAAGCGGCACACCGGAATGGCCGTCTCCAGAGGTTAAAGGACAATTGTGTCGATCCGAAGCCACAAGCGCCAGCGAGGCAGCCGACTGTGTGGGCGTGTAGTAGGTAAGCGTATGTGACAACGACGGACAGCGCGGTTCAGGTCTGGTAGGTGTCATTCGTTCTGTCTGGTACCCAACGGGAAACCCAAGTGTGGTCTTTGAGGTGAAGACATTCTGAGCTGACTACTGAATTCGACGGGCTAGACAGGGGTGTGTCAGGATTGATCATGGGGGGGTTCTTAAAGCGACTAGCACAGAGGGACCGCTAAGGCCCAAAGCGGCTGGGCCACCACCCAAGTCGCAACATGACGTAACGGCGGCGGCCGTGGTCGCTCACCATGACCAGCACTAAGACGGAGGTGCGCCAACCAGACCCAACATACCTCATCGTGCACGCCGGACCCTTCACCTTTGACCTGAATGACTGACTCTCTGTCTCCCAGCGCGAGGTGAGCGGGTTGAATGATATAACTCCTATACCTCCTGGGCACGACGCCCGCCTGCGCCTGTTTCGGCATTCCGTGCCTGACTGAACATCCTGCGGCCTGCAACTTGCACCTGCACTGCCCTGCCCTGCGACGGAACTCTCTTGTCGTCCCGACTACGATACACCACACGATAAGGTAGCTACGACACTTTGGTGGTGCGTACGATCCTTTTTGCGACACAATTCGGATAAGCAGCTCCAGAAATAACTTCCACCTTGCGCCTCCTCCCAACGTGTCCTCAGTCCACTTACCCGCAGCTCTGCGCGTGTAAGTTAGAATATCGTCAATCACTTTCCACTTTTCCCGTCATTCCGTCACCCTTGTATTATTATCCGTATCCAATTAGCGATTATACATCTAGCAACCCTCGTCACCGGCCTGTGAGGAGGAACCTCTCCGCAAGAAAAGCGGGTATATCGATACCACCAAGCCGGCACCCGGGCTGGCGATGATGCAAGCCAGCTCCAAGACAACGACGCAACAGCCAGCCATGGCGGAAGCACGGTACTCGCTACCGCCAACAGGTACACACTTGAACCCAGCCCCTGAAAAATACGAGCCCTTGTCATTGTCGAGAGAAAGACAATGTGACCCATCGAAAAAAAAACGAAGAAAGCCACTCTAACCGTCCCACCCAGCAGGTCATTCGGGTAGAATAAAGTACGCAGACCCGCGGGATCTCCCCAGCTACCCATCCCCTGGTCTTAAAAGCGATGGAGCTGCCGCCGGGGCCGCAGCATCCTTGGGCTGGGCAAACCAAAAATCTATCGACCTTTGGAAACCCGAAAAATCGAACTCAGCGTCTGCAGCTGCCATGTTGGCCAAAGACTATAAGATGGCTCCATCATGGGAACCCAACTCGAGCTCCGCAGGGGCCAAGGCTGCCCTGATAGCTTCTGCTTCAGCCAGGAAGCAAGCAACTGCAACGACGTCTACCTCGTCACGTCACGATACATGGGGAAATAGCGCCGCCAATCAAGCTTTCAAGCAAAGTCTTTCAGTCCGGAAGCCAGCTCACGCCACTTCGACCGACGGTCTTGGTTCTCTCTCAGCAGCTCAAAGCGCAATGCCGGCCCCACGACGGACAAGGCCACGCGCGAAATCCACGCCTGTGCCTAAGGAGTCATATCCCGATGAGTCCAGAGCTGCGGCCAATGCCCTCAGCGCTGCCACTGCCGCTCACAGCCCTACGAAGCCCAAGTCACCGACCGAGAATTCCGGCTCAGTACCGTACACCAACCTGCCACGAAAGATGTTCACCTCCTCTCCCTCAATCGGCCCGGAAGCAGACGAGCAGAAGAGGGCAGACGTGCTGCACGCCTCCGCCGTGGCCATGGCTAAAAAGATGTACAGCCAGCAACAGAAAATGGTTGACCAGACGCGCGAAGCTCACCGGCAATCGGGAGACATGAGCCCTGCTGTCAATCAACCGTCGCCTTATGTGAACCTACAGGAAGCAGCGTACAAGCTGGCTCAGGAGCGGTTGTCGAAACTACACGAAGAGCACCAACGTAACCGGGATTACCAGGAATACTACGGCAACAGTAGCTCATCAAACCAACCCCAAAGGAGATTCACTATGAAGGGAAAGCTGAGGCGGCGGTCTTCGAGCGACGGTGACATCAAGGACGAGGACAAGGAGCAATCTGAGCGTATTAGAAGGCAGATGTCCATCTTTTCCTCCAACTTGTCAAAAGTCGACGAGCAAAAGCGAGCCAAGGACCGCGAAGCGTTGTTGGCTGCTGCGCAGAGGAATGTGAGGGCCAGGTTGCAAGGAATGGACGAGAAGATCTCAGCGGAGACGGGCATGGTGCCACCGAGTACCATGACTGACTGGGAGTTCAAGGCTCACCTTGTCGCCCAAGCCAAACACTCGGTCCCGAACGAGAACGAGGGCAAACTCGACATTGGCGGCGGGATGTACATAGACCCCGCGCTCGTTAATGAGATTGCCGCCAAGAGGGTGCAACCTGTTCTCGATGAGATCAACGAAAAGGCCGCTATCGAAAGAGAGAGGCAAGAAATTGCCAAGGCAGAGGCCGAAGCTAAGAAGAGGGATGAAGAGAAGAGGAAGGAGCGCGACCGAGAAATCAAAGAGATCAACCGCAAGATCAGGGGTATGTAGTCCAATTGTCTGAAAAGCTTTAATATCACTAACAAGCCTGCAGAATCAGACAAGCAAGAGGAAAAGGAGAGGCGGCATCGCGAGAAGATGGAGTCCAAAGCTAAGAAGGAAGAGGAAAAGGCTGCCAGGTCGGAAGAGAAGCGCCTCTCCAGCAGCGAGAAGCGCAAGTCGAAGCAGCCCGAAGTTCCCACCGAGGATTTCCTCGAGGCCGGAGAAGCCTCCCAACAACACGAGGCAACCGATGCAGACGCGCCGCCCAAGTCCAGTAGGGCAAGCCACGCCAAGCCAACCATCAACACCCAGAAAGATGTTCCCAGCGGTAGCGACACTGCTCGCTCGCCGAGCGAGAGCGGCTCCCCGACGCACAAGATGAAGGAGTGGCTCAAGTCCCGCTTCTCCCGCCCACGGGGCCGCTCAGCAGCCGGTGAAAACCCGCCCGAAGAAAGGGGTTTCATCGGCGGTGTTGCACTGACACGCCTTGCCAATGAGAGTGCGACCAGCCTTGACGGGAGATCAGCCAGCATGCGCGAGGTCGCCATAGCCGGAAAGAGTGGTAGTAAATCAGCGGGAGAGAGTCCTCGGTCGCCCATGGGCCATGACGACGTCAGCCCGATCACTAGCGACGACGAGTCTGAGCGGTTCGTGGAGGCTAGGGATGACCTCGAGGGGCCCATCTCTCCGCCGCCAACTATCAAGGACCCCAGCAAGTACAAGAGCAGCAGCCCGACGAGAGATTCACGGTTCCGAGAGATGATGGAGTAGGAATGGTTGGTTTCGGATGGTATTTTCAGCGGGCGTACAGGTAACAGGTTAAGGCCCGAAGGATGGCGATGATTCACAGAGCGGTGTTAGTAGGAGTCATTCATCTCGAATTTTGTATTCATACCAACAGCCCACACCGGCAAGATTATCTTTTGATTTGGAAATTTCTCAATGTTCTTGTGCGTGTGAGGCAGGCGTTCGAAAATAACCACCATCCTTTTCAACTGTCAAGACTGTCAAGACAACCTGTGGAGGACATGTTGACAAGACATGTTTATACGTGAAAGAACATGTTTTCACTTTCTCCTAAATTGAAGTGTTTATCATGTTGTGATCTATGCCATGTTGCGTGTTCCTGTGTATCATCTCTTTGGTGTCCACTAATCTGCTAGTGTACGTTATATCAGATTTGCGGTGAGAATTTACGTACGAGGCATCATAACGCCCTCGAATCATCGCATGCGCATCTCATGTAAACGAGAAGTGCTTAGATGGACGAGTATTAGTGCAACTGTAATCATGGCAGAAACCCTACACATTGAGCGAATTTGGCACCGGTCAACTGAGGTTAATCAGGTATTAATATTTATTCATGAAATGACACGCTTTGAGCGCTCAATCGCTACCTTAGAAATGCTCTCCATCGTGTTGTCAACAGGGGGATATAAGGAACTCCAAACGCCGTCGGCCGCAAAAGAGCCGTGATGCATGCTCCAGAAGCCATCTCCATAATGCAACATCGCTAATCCGTAAAGAATATACATGATGCCCTCATTCCCTCTTTCATCATGTAGGATCCGACCTCCAAACTCAGAAGTTGGGAGGACTGGTGCTGGACATTTCTCTCATTCCAGGCTTCGAAAACCGCGCGGCCTTGTCGCGTGTGCGGATAGCAGGCCAAAGGTCAATTATGAAGGAAAAGACGTAGAAGGAGAAGACGAAGGCGATGACCCATTCGATGATTGCCGCCTCGTTGTTGCGCTTAAGCTTCTGCAAGACAACGAAAGGGATGGCCAAACAAATCTCGACAATGATGAAGATCAGCTTGACCCAGAAAGAAGCCGCAAGGACACGATGCTCGCGATATTCTGCGACATAGTTAGCAGCTTGTCGTTGTTCAATGGAAGGACAAAACATACTCATTCCCAGACGTTGGTATTCCCAACAGATGAAGATGGCCGAGAGTAGGTAGCCGATAATGAAGAAGCCAAGGAACATCAAATGAAGGTTATCGTGCCGATATGTGTCAAATATACTCAAGCAGATAAGTCCCACAGTGCCGACGAGAGCCCAGAAAATGGACAGGCCGAACAGAATCTTTTGGCCTCTGGATGTGTTGGGTGCAAGACGGCCCGTGTGGCGGAGCCAACAGTCGCAGAAGAAGGAGATGTCGAGAAAGACGACAGTGATCACGCAGCCAGCGATGAAGAGTGGCTTAAGTTCATAGGCTCCGACATCACTGATGTAGGCGATGGTTTGAGGCGGTGTCATACTAGGATAGACGATCCTATTCTCGTCCACAATCCAGTAGATGAGCATGCCGAGTAGCATGCCGAGCCACATGAGGCCCGACAATATCGGGAAGATCTATGGCCTGTTAGATGCGGTTGAGAGTCTGAGCCAACAAGAAGTCTTACCCAGTACGAAAGTATCCTCATGATGGCGGTATGCGGTATGATGCCTGAACGACGTCCTGCGCGGTGGTTAGCTTTGATATTCGAGCCAGTGGAACTGCTTCGCATCTGCAGGAAGTGGCATATGAAAAAGGATTTCACGCGATTGAGCCTCACCAGGGGGGGTGTTGGTTGTGGTGACGCAGCATGACGAATGAAGAGGCAGAATGCACATGCTAGTCTGCAAGACTTACCAGATATGATTTTTCCGAGTAGGGGTGAAGCGTTATTCGAAAGACTACTTCAGACGAGATCAATTGGGACGATGCTCCTGGAGATTGCGATCTAATTAGTGTTGGATGTCGGAGGACGGGAGACGTGTGGTGGTGGTAAGGAATGACTTGGCGATGCCGACGTTAATGAATGTTCGGCAGAGGAGGCAGTGGCACGTCAAAAAGGGCAGTGCTTGAGCATTAGATTGGAAAAGAAGAGAAGCGTCGTGTGTTTGTCTTGGCTGGCCCCGGGGCGGCGGACTTAAGGCTCGGGAGGCGTCCCCGTCCCCGTTCGATAGCACGATCTCCTGCTGATGGCTGGAGGGAGGTACTTGCGTGCCGTGTGGGCCGGGCTGGCGTCGTCGTCGGGCGCTGCAGAGGAAAAAAAAAGACAGCAACCAGCCAGGCACGGCCTGAAGTCATGACTGATCGGCACTTGAGGCAGGCCAGCTACAGCGCCAGACCCTGTCGCGCGCTACCGGGTGCCTATGTGGGGTGACCATGTCATTGGTTTTGGGGCACCGCCGGGAGATGACGTAGAGAAGTGCCCACCGAAAAGCCCGACACTGCGCGCCAAGTAGCCAATTTCGGGGCCATCTTGCTGTTGCGTTGCGTTGCGTCTCGTCTTCTTTCCATCAAAGTTCTAGTGTGTCTTGCCGGTTTGGTTTGACCGAGTAATTCCCACGCAGTAGTCGATTTGCGCTGCGCGGTCACTATGGTTCAATGATCTATCGATGATGTTGAGCTCCTTTCTGCCCTACACCCTCTCCGGTGCTTTGCGCTCGGCCGCGGAAGGCAAACCCATGTAACTTACAGCGGACGGGGCGGATTTTACGGGAACAGCCTTGAAGTTTACGCAGTGCTTTTACGGCGGAGGGCTGAGGATGGTGTTGGGACTTCGGGAAACGGGGAGCAACCATGTCCGCATCCCCGGCCGGCGTGACGGGGTATTGATGTGCTGTGAACATGCACCGCCGCAATTTCTCGTTAATTCGGCAGGCTTGAGAGAAAAGAGAAGGGTCTTCCGTTGGGTTCGGGACCACAGATCCGTCGCATCGCGCCAAATCGTCCAAAGTCCGCCCGCGTCGAGGGGTGATCTCTGCGCCGCGCAATTTGAGGCTGGTGCTCCGAACCACGAGACGGCCACCTGCCAGCTTTGCCGGCACCTCCGGCGCCCAATCTAGAGGGTTCAACGTGCCTTATGGCTAGGATGTCGCGAACAGGTGTTGTCAGCAGTATGTGGCTTGCGACGTACGTCTTGCCTTTGGCCCCGTGTCTACTGCGCATTGGAACAGCATAATGCAAGGGCTTCAGATGCTAGCCAGCAAGAGCCATTGTACAATACGTAGACTCGAGTTCTGTCGTCCAGTCTTTCTTGTACTAAGTAGTGTTGTCAGAGCCCAGAACCTCGAAAAGTTGAACAGCCGTGACATGCCTGCCTCAATCGGAGGCCAATCAGAAAAACATACTCCCTCCAGCCACTCCCAGATGTGGCTTGCCACAGTTGTGGCGCTTCCAACCAATCAACTCTGTGATGCTTTCACAAGGCTGTAGAAATCCCGCCGCCTTGTCTATCGTGAACCTTCATCCCGCATCGCCATTGCCATCACGACAACCATAATGTCGGCCTCACCACTGGTCGTTCGCGCGACCGACGCGTTGAAGCCGGCGGGCTCGATTGGTTCACCATTCAAGAATGTGTCGTCAAACCAGGCTTCCGCCAACGGCACCCCGCAGCCGCTCAAGGATAAGAATGCACCCGCCTCTTTGCCTCCGACGCTCGACCTCGCCGAGCAGATGAACGAGGAGGAGAAGCGCAAATACGTCAAAGGTATACTCACTCTCTATCTCGACCTCGCGACGTTGATGCTAAATGCTGCACAGGCAAGAAGCTAGGTGAAGGTACCTACGCCATCGTCTTCCTCGGCCACCTCCGCTCCGACAAGTCCTCCCTCGTCGCCATCAAGAAGATCAAGGTCCAGAAAGAATACCAGGAAGGCATGGCCCCCGACGCCGTCCGCGAACTCAAGCACCTCCAGGAGCTCCAGCACCCCAACATCATCTCCCTCCTCTCCGTCTTCTCCTCCAAAGACCAGAACCTCAACCTCGTCCTCGAATACCTCCCCCTCGGCGACCTCGAGATGCTCATCAAAGACACCGCCAACGTCCGCTACGGTGCCGCGGACATCAAGGCCTGGATGGGCATGCTCACCCGCGCCGTCTGGTTCTGCCACGAGAATTTTGTCCTGCACCGCGATATCAAGCCCAACAACTTGTTGATCGCCGCTGACGGCGAGGTCAAGCTTGCTGATTTCGGTCTCGCGAGAGGCTTCGCGGATCCGCATCAGGTCATGACAAACCAGGTCATCACACGTTGGTACCGTCCTCCCGAGCTGCTTTTCGGCGCAAAGCACTACAGCGGCGCCGTCGACGTATGGAGCGTAGGCTGCGTGTTTGCCGAGCTCATCATCCGTGCGCCGTACATGCCTTCCGAGACGGAGGTCCAGCAGATCTCGCTCATATGCCGTGCCGTCGGAACACCTACAGAAGACAACTGGCCGGGCGTCACCAAGTTGCCGGCTTACACCGTTCCCGATGACGGCGAGCCGGTCAGGGGTAGAGACTACTACCAGGGTACCTTCGGCACCGTAGGATCCGCGGGCGTGGATCTGCTCATGAAGACGCTCATTCTCGATCCTAAGAAGCGCATCACGGCTAAGGACATGTTGAAGCATAACTGGTGGCGCACCGAGCCTAAGCCTTCGCGTAACGCGGATCTGCCCAAGAAGGGTGGCGGCGAGGAGAAGATGGGTGCGGATCTCAAGAAGCGTCCGGGCTTGGTCGAGGATGACAGGGGTGCCAAGGTTGCGCGCAAGCTGGACTTTGGACCTAGATAGTGCAAAGCCTATGGGGCTTTTGGACGTTCTTACATCATGAATTGGCGAAATGGGGACAGAAAACATTGCAGCATCACAGGCGTTACGGCTCACCAAGACAAAATTGGGTTCAAGGAGGGGTATTATTAAGAATAGGACAGGCTACCTGGTTTTCCCATGATTTCCAAATCAATCGCCAAGAATGAGACTGCTTTATAGCACCTTTCGTTGTGTACCTCTACATGAGCGAGCATTCCATTCCGTACATGGCCCTCTCCACGTCTTTTCTAACAGTGTACCAATCCGATCGTCTTTGCGCGAACTCGTACGCTTCTTCGGCGCGGAACACACCCTCGAAACGGTCGCCGTCGGCAATGATGGTGGCCATCTCCTTTGCGTGCCTGGCGTCGATGAGGTAGATCTGGCTCAGCTCGCGCAATGCCTTAAAGTAGGCAAGCAGGTCCGGGTTTTTGAGGGTGCGGATATATTCGAAATACAGGTTCATGTCGGCAATGAGCTTGATAGCGCCCTCGGTACTGATGCGCTGCCGCTTGAGGTGCTTGCACACGGCCGTGAAAAGCCGCAGGCCCACCTCTCCGTTGAAAACGTCAAGCATTGACTTCTCCGTCGTGCCGACCAGCATGCGCGTGTGCGAAGACACCAGATCCTTGATGCGTACTGCTGTCTGTGTCGGCCCCGGGTCGGCCAAGATGCCGCCCGTCTCGGAGGGGTTGTAGTCGGTCGGCTGCTGTGTCGTGCCGTGGAGATACTCAACCTCGTCCATGAGAACGTCAATGCCCTTGTTCAAGCCTGCCGCGACGCTCTCGTCCAGCATCTGCTCCCACTTCTTCTTGGCGATGCCGGCGGGGTCGAGGAAGTCATTGCGGTCTGCAATCTTTGGGCCGGCGAGCTGCTGCTCATAGAAAACGTCAATCATCTGAGAAATGAGATCACCGACGTTGACCAGTTCGATAAAGGTCACCAGGGGCGCAACGCCGGACTGATTGTGGTCGCTGACCTCACGGGGGTTGTAGTGGGAAAGGTGCTCGACGGCCTTTTCGAAGCCGACCTTGACGTGTCCGTTGCCGAGGATACGGAGCATGACTACGAATATCGTTTCGCATTGCTCCCGGGCTTCCTCACCATACTGGCCTCCAAGCTGTATGAACAAGGACGCGCGACCCATGCTCGTCTTGGCTTTGTGCGTTAGGTTCAGGGCGATTTCAATACTGAAAAGAGTCTTGATGCCTTCCATTCTGGACGCCATGAGAGCAGCCTTGGCCGCGAGCTCGTCGGTTGGAGCTTGTGCGGGCAGAGGACTGAGTCGGCCGTTTCCGTCCGTATTTGGCGCAAGACTGGGTGTATGCGGTCTAGACGGCTGAGGCGACAGAGCGGACGTGCCGTTGGGCGTGGTGGGTTTCGTTGTTGTACTCGTACTGCCAAAAGATGGCAAAACCGTGACGGGCATCATGACTACCTTTCTGAAAGAACTCAGAAAGTCCTTCTTATCTGCCTGTCTGTTGAAGTTACTCATATAGAACGACTCGACAGAGGCATCTTGCTCAGAGAGCTTCTTCTCCCATTCTGCAACCTCCGCCTCGGCATGTCGTGTGAAAAAGTCGAGCTCCTCTTGGAGATACAGGTCCAGATGTGGCTCAAAAACTCTCAACATCATCTCCTTGGCCTTTTCCTCGAGACCGCTCTTGGAGTCTTTTGGAGGGACCACAGACTTGAAGAAGAGCATGCCTTGTTCAAAGGTTCCAGCCACAGACTTGAGGTACCACTGCAGGTTTCTGTCATGCGTTGCATCGAAAAGCGGCGTGATGTAGTCCATGATGATGTCCTCCCGGACCTTTTCCATGAACTCCCAGAACACAACATCAGGATTGGCGAATATGCGTCCAATAACCTCAGCGTGCTCGTTGACTTTCCGCAGCAGCATCTCGAAGAATAATCGTGAGGGCTCCAAGTTGATCTCGTCCCCACTGGTCTGGTTGATGCATTCCGACGAATTGGCCGCCAGTATATCGCGATCGCTGAAAATAGGGTGCTTCTGGATAAAAAGTTCCGTTCCCGCGTTGCCGCCGTTCAAGGCATGTAGCACATGTGCGTATCGCTTCATGCGGCCGTCGACATCCCAAAATTCGTACCCCTGCTCGAACTCTCGAAGCACCGCGCTCTCAAAAATACTCGTCATGGTCATAAGTCGTTCCTCTCGCTGGTTCCACCCCTGCGCCCAGTCGCTCTTCGCAAATACTTGCAAATTCGAAAGCATCTTGGCCTGTCTTTCAGGGTCCCTGAACACCTGGAAAACAATTGGATCCGTGTGGCTCTTCGCCCTGGCTAGATCGAAATAGAATGGGGCAAGCGAGCCGTAAATCTTGCCGTATTCCTCTCTTGCGTGGCCCCTGATACTCCTCGAGTTCTTGATCACATCCAGCAGCGCCTCAGGGTCCTTGAACGGGTCCTTGGCCACCGGTGCTCCTACAGTCATCCTCTCGAATCCATCGATTGGAGGTACTGTTGATTGGCGTTTCCGCCGCTCCTCCTCGACCGTGGCATCGAACAGCATCGTACTCGTAGGCTTCGGAGGATGGCTTCCCGGGGCACCTGGCTGGCCTCCAGTGGCACCTTTCGCCGCTCGTTCGGCGGCTTCTCGTCTCTTCCGCATGGCCTCGTCGAACCGTTGCCTCGCCTCAGTCTCGTTCCAGCACCCCATACTCTTTAGTCTGGCGACCCATCTCGTATCATCGTACACCATTTCTTGCATGCGACGGGACGCTCGAGCGACCTGCATCAGGTCTGCGACGGGGAGGTAGTCGAGGATTGCGACGAGGATTTCTGGCGGCCAGATCAGTACACAATTGCTCCTACCCCAATCAAAGACTCAAACCAACCTGCTGGGAGACTTGGCCTCGAATCCAGCATCTCGGTCGCCTTCAACGCGCCGAGGATGCCGCCCCCCTGAGGGGCATTTCCTCGAGACCTATACATGGTAACCACCGGGGAACAGCTGCTGCATCTGGAAAGCGGTCGTGTTTTTTTTCTGGCCTGGAGGCAGTCTCCAATCTCTCAATTCATGGCAGAGCCCCTCGTGAGATCCGAACGGGTTCGGGCGGGGTTGCTGAGGTCGTTGGCTGGGTGGGATGTAATATCAGCTGCCTCAGTTATTGGCAGGTGGCTCTCACGCTGGAGGCAGTTGATTGTGACTTAATTCTCCAAGGAAGACCCCGCAACAGCTGGTGCCAGCTGTGTGGGTCCCCTGAACCCCTGAACCCTTGCGGCTTTGTTACCGCCCCTGAGCAGACCGAGCTGCACCTCAGTCTTCAGCAACTCGGCTTTCTTTTGGACAAAGAACGAAGCATGGGATACCGTGCTGCTTTCATACCTCACCGCCCCGCTACTACGCCGCTAGATTGAGATCCGAGTAGGGCAGTATGGATCTGAACTTTATTGCTTCTCACGACTAAATCTTGACTTATGTGGAATGCATCTAATCGTGGCTTTGTTCACTTACGGAGTTGTCGGAAATCGGCGGCGACATGGGTGGGTTTCCGTTTCTTACACGGAGGTTATCCTTGGCTTAATACTGCCAATTCCCAGCTCGTTGACTTGTCAGGCCACTATCCACCAAGATGGCATGGCATATTCTCATTATTGAGTACTCAATCAAATAGCAATCAAATAGACCAAAGTTCAAGACCGCTTCCAATGCTTTCCCGGACGCCACTACAACACCGCAAGGTCTGCATGCCCTCGACAGGTTTCGCAACCTTGTCGCCACCAAATACCCAGTGAAGTCTATATCTAGTCGTCTCTGCTGTCGTCAATGATACCTTCCGCCACACTCGCCGTGGTACGTTTAGCAACGCTTCCGAACAAGCATTCCCAAAGATCAGCCGCTTCTACCGTCTCCCCTGCATTCTTGTCTTTGCTCATGAGATGATTGAGAGAAGCCGTCTCGAGTTCGAGCGTATTCGCAGCCTCTAATGTAGGCTCCGCCACCTCGGGGGTTGATTCCTTCCCTTTCCCCTTCGAGTTCTTGCCCATGTGCTCCATTCTCCGTTTGACTGATAGGTTGTAAATGGACTCTTCAACTGACCCTTCAATCAAGTACAACCACACCGTCGTCTCGTGCTTCTGCCCGATTCGGTCGACTCGAGCAATAGCTTGGAGCTCCAGAGCCGTGTTTAGCAGTGGTTCGCAGAGGAACACATGGCTCGCGTTCACTAAGTTGAGGCCGCTCGATTGTGCCCGTCCGTGGAGCATGAAAACTTCAACGCCCGGATCTTCCTTGAATCTCTGGATCCCAGTTGCCGAGTCAATGGACGCAAAGCCTATCTTGTAGCGAAAGAAAGCGGCGCTCAGAACACCCAAGAAACTACGGTATCTGTGAACCGGTAAGTATAATGTTTCCTAGGAAAAGATGTGCGACGTACTGAGTAAAAATAATTGATTTGGCACCGGGGTCGGTCTTCCTCAGCCAGATAATATGGCGCACGATCGAGTCCACTTTGCTGCCATATGACAGGCCTGCTAACTCGATATCCTTTATTTGAGCAATCTTCTCAGAGCCAAACTGTGAGTAGATGCCATTGGTTCTTGCGTTCTTGTCCTTGGGCTCAAGCGATGCCGAGGTTGTCGTTTCTTCGAGCAACTTGACCTCTCTCGGCTTCAGCGTGATGTCGTGAAGCTCAGTCAGTCTCAACTTTCGCTTGCACATGGGGCAGTTGTGGTGTGCCCGATACCACTGTTTTATGCAGTCTTTACAGAACTGATGGCCACAGACAGTAAGGACACCGATCGTGAACGATGACTGGCAAATGATGCACATCCGGGGCTCGTTTGACTGTGTCCCGGCTTCCTTCAGATTGAGCACTGGAGACGCGTGAATCAGTATAATGCAGCCGTGTGATGTAAGTGGTACTCACAGTATCTGTGTTTTGCTCTTGCGGCGTCGAACTTTTGACGAGATTGATCCTCATTGACCTTGCATGAATCAATGGCTTGCTGATTATTGGGGCCCTCGTACGGGGCCACGCTATCTGACACAGCCTGCAATTGTCGATAGTACTCGACTCTGGCGTTCATGGCACTCGTTAACCTGTCCATCTCCCGCTCCAGCGCCGTCGCGGCTTTGGTTTGCGCGGTAATATGCGCCTGGGTATCTCTGATCTGTCTGATGACAATTTCGCGCTCAACGCTCGCGCGCCCACCACCGTCCTGCGGCAACCTCGAGACAACGGCTCGAAGCTCTGCAATGGCTCCTCGTAGTGAACCGTGCTGATCTTTGTCTGGTCTGACCTTGTCTCTGAGTTGGTGAAGAGCTATCATTTGCTCCGGAGCCGGACCCTCATCCGCCTTGGCAGTAATCAATGAGACCTTTGTCTCGTGCTTTACGAGCGCATTTTCGAGCCCCGAAATCGCATCCTGGCGATCAGCAATAGCCGCACGTAGTACCTGTACGTATACGATGAGTTCTTCTTGGGTTTTGGTAGAGTCTGTGAACTCTTCACCCGTGTTTTCGACCTCCGCTTCTTCGTCAATCAGTGGCTGGGAAAGTAGCTTAATGACGGCTTCTCTCCACTCATCAATGATGTTCGCTTGTTCATTGAGGACACCATAGAGCTCTTCGAGCTTTTCAAGTACACCTGCGCTCTCCAGGCCCTTGTTTAAGTTGACTGCAAGTTCCGGGATATCCACGAACGATTGTAATTGAGCCTGCCGTCCCAGCTTATTGATCAGGGACATGGCCTTTGCATGACTCTGCAGCCCAGTTAGTGGACGGAGACAAAAGGAACAACGCTAGAGCATACCTCGGACAGGATCTCTCGACGAATCTCCTGAGCTTTACTGTATTCTGAATCTTCTAATTGCTGTAATTTCTTGTAGTCATCGGATTCCGGCTCTGTGAGGTCGCTATTTGACTTCATCTGGAAGAACGCATTGGCACAAAAGAAGGTTGCTTTATGTAGGATTTCCAATGCATGGCGAAGTCTCGTTCGAGCCTCGCCAACACGGCCTACACCTGAGGGACTAAGAGATTTAGAAGGGCGGCGAAACAATTGTGGTGTTCAGGACTTACTCATCCGATTCCTCGTTTTCATCTTCGCCAGACGAAAAACCAACTGCCGAATCCTGATTTGAGCCGAAAGATGGCAGTTCTTTCAGCGCGTCTTCAACCTCTTTTCGGCACTCCAATACGAGGACTGAAGCATCCTTCTTGACCTTTTCCCATATTTCCAGGGCCTCCTTAACTCTCGGGCCGTTCTCCAACATTTGCCCACGAAGAAGCCGTGCCTGAAAGTATGCTCTTTGCTCAGTTCGGATATCGTTGTCGCCCTGCTCAAGCATGGCATCTAATACTTCGTCAACCGTCCGCATGGGACCGACCTTCCTTCCATTGCCCCGTCGTTGAACAATCTCAGGGTGAAGAGTTGCCTGCCGAAGTCGATTGAGCCATGCGCGCATCTCGGTTTCATACTGCTCGAGCTTCCAATCATTACTGGAAGGATTGCCGGACGTATCCAAGCCGCAATTTCGGGTCATGTTTCTGAACATCTCGCCATAGTACTGCTCTTCGATAGCTGTGAATGGCAAGGTAATTACAAAACGCTTCTGCGGTGGCACAGCAATCTCATGCCTGACAAGCTGCTTTGTGTGCCGTAGAGCGATGGACGCGAATAGTGACCGGAAGAGGGGCTTGTGAGAGTCCGTCAAGGCTTTCCAAGCTGGCGCGTAGGAGGCATAGGGCTCGTAACGCAAAAAGTTGAGAAGGCCAAACAGATCTTTGACGTCGTTCTTGACTGGAGTTCCTGTTACGCCCCAAGCGTTGACTCGAGGTATGACTTTGGCGACCGCAGCAGCACCTGTGACTCCACTCTCGATCATCTGGGCTTCGTCAAGACAGATTCGCCACCATAGCATCTGCGTAAGTGGAGAGGCGAGTCGTTCGTACTTCCTCTCTTGTCTTCGAGATCTCTCGGGCGGTTTGATAGCGTAGTGGAGCTCAGAAGTCAGAATAGAGTAGGTAGTTACGATGATATCGTGGGCTGCCAGATCCTTGCGGAGCAGCTCCTCGCTTTCAACACCCACATTCTTACGGCCGGGATAGCACTTGACTCGAAGATGAGGCGCGTGCTGTTGAATCTCCGACATCCATTGCTCTTTAAGTGAGCTGGGAGAAACGATTAGCGTTGCGCCTGTGGCGAGGAGTTCTTCTCCCTCCCTAGTGAAAACTGTGTTGCTTTCGCCATCTGGCCGACGATGAAGCGCGATGAGACCGATAACCTCAAGAGTTTTTCCAAGACCCATTTCCTCAGCAAGAATGCCACCCCTGACAGATTGTTCCGCCTGCTGGAAGGGCGCGAGATCGCTGGTGACGACGTGATATACGTGGCTGACATAAAACTCTCTGCCAAGTACGTCTCTTGTCTTGCGAAATGTGTGAGCAGTGTCAGAATCCTTGGAAGCAGGTAAGTTGTCGACAAGTTCGAAAGAACCTCCATCAGGCGAGTGCTTCCAGCAGACGCCCTCCCGCTTCAAGAGCCAGTTGAGACTTCTTTTCTGGTAAGGATACAGTGAAGCCGTGATCTCAGGGACATCGATTTTCAGCGCATTTTCATCGTCAGAGGGAGGAACGTGCGCCGCTTCATAAAAGTCGAGCGGCGACCAGCTCTGCCTCCCAGATGAAGCCGTGTTTGAGCCGTCGGACATGAAGGTGTCGAGGATCTGCTGGCTTTGTTTTCTCTCGAACGTTGAACGCAGTCGGCTGTAGGGTGTTTTTGTCTCGTTCCAATATAGACAAAAGCGAAATTCCAACTGGAGGTGTTCTCCCAGCGTGGAGAGGGCCACATCGAGTGACACCCACATTTCGCCCTCCTCGTCCGACTCCTTCCACTTGCCGCTGTTGAAAAGACTCAAGCATATTGAGAAGCGCCGAGAAAATGCGTTCGGATGAACCGGCACGACTGCGTGTATTGGACCGCCAGACTTGGCGCGAGATGCAATGATCAATTCTCTGCCATGTCTAGCTCCAATTTGCAGAAGGGGGCCAACATTGCAGTAAACGGTAGACCGCTTCGATGATTCGGAAGGCAGGTCCTTCGGGTATTTTCGCGCAACTTCTAGACACTCCTTTGCTATGACTAGTGCCTTGATGTCGGTATTGGATCTTTTGACTCGTTTCGCTGCGGGCTCGTCTGTCTGCTGGGTCTCTGGCAGTGTTTCGTGATTGGCGAGGTGCACATGCAGTTGATCAATAAAATGGGCAGGCCATTGTTCTTTGGGATGTCAGCTTATCAAAACCTCTAGGTAGAGGAAAACGCTTACCGTGAAAATCGATAGTGGATGTCACTGGGATCGGTTTGCCACGGCGTGCGGTCTGCTTGGTGCGACCCATTTTGAAAAGCCCCTGCAGAATGTCTGAATGCCTTTGTGACGTCTTGTCAATGCGCAATAGACATTTTGAGCTTTTGACTAGCTGAGGCGAACGGCATGAAGCTTGGAAAACTGGTGGTAATAGAGAGAGAAGAGCAAATGGTCCCGGATAGAGGGGAAAGGGCCGTTGGCGCAAACCTGAGGTGGAAGGAAGCTCCCCTCGATAAGGATGGCGTAGGTAGCTTAATCGATAAGCAGCAGGCAGAGAGAGGCAGACTCGGGTCGCGTCGCATCCTGCGTCGCCTTCTGCTTAGCGCGACGGATCGCGGGGCACTGCCAATTTAGCGGAGGCACCCCTGGCTGGCGAACCACAAAAGCCGTGGGCGCCGCGCTAGACCATAAAAAGAAGGCGGTAAAAAGGCGCAAAGAGAGAAACTCAGACCACTCAAGGCTCACCCAATTGGACGATTATGTAAGTCAAAATTGTCGAGCGTTAGCGCCTAGCAGAGAGCAAAAATTGGAGGCGAGTTAAGCAACATCGCGAGACTTCAAGACCTCGACGACAGCCACGCGCAAGCTTGAAATCGGCCAATTGTCCGGCTTGAGAAGCTTCTACGTCTGCACAGTATGATTAGATCCCCTGAGTACCCTTGAAATCGTGATTGATACTAACATGTGACCCAGGCCAATATGAGGGCATCTCGGTTCCAGCAGTTCTTGAGTCCTTTCCTCCGCAAGGCGCCCGCCGCCCCGACATGCCAGACGAGATGGCTTCATAAAACCAGAGCAGCCCCGCCGATCCCGTCGCCGATACCTCTTATTCCCGATGTCGAGACTTTGTTGAAGGTTATTGGCCGTGGCCTGAACCAGCACCTCGACAAGTTCCCCACATGGGACGCTCTGTTCTCCCTCACATCGGTACAGCTTCGTGAGCTCGGCCTCGAGCCACCAAGAGAACGACGATATCTTCTTTCATGGCTGGACAGATACAGGAAGGGCGCATTCGGCGCCGGTGGTGATTTCAAGTACGTCGAGAGCGGGGAGGCTATCTTGAAGGTCGTACGAGACCCCGCGACAGACAAGAAGATTGTCGTCAACGTGCCGGCGGACGCCGACGTGAGCGACCTCCAGATTGATCAGCTCACAAAGCCTACGGGCTACACAGTGCGCGGTGCCAACACAATTTCTGGCCCTCATGCTCTGCCCCTGCCGGGCGGCGGGGGAGCTCGTGTGGTCGTGGCAGAGGGTATGTGGGAACACAAGCAGGGTCACAAGGTTGATGGTGGTGAGCGCAGAAGGGGTGAGGTTCGCTTCAAGAAGCGCATTGCAGCGCGTAAGGCAGAGAGGGAGGCTGCCGCGGGTCTACGATAAACTTCTCGCAGCGTTTAAGCATGCCGCCCGTTCTACAACCTCCTGCCGCTTGACACCACCAACTGTACTATATTCATAGATCTTGTACGATACGAGGTCAAAAAAATGGGAAGGCAATCATCAATGAAGAGGATATGTTACAGCTAAGACTTTCGATATCTATCTTTGGAGGCTGCTTTGCTATTATTAGCAACACGTATCTCGTGACGCCGACCAGCTTCACCACGGAGTGACAATGAGGAGGTTGCTGTCTGATTCGTCAGTGTGCGTCTCTTATTTTGGTCCAGATGTTAGATAACACGAGGCATACCTGGCCTTAGCCGCACAGGAAACCATGGACGTCTTCGGATACAGGATCCTGACAATGCGCAGTAAACACCATCGGCGCTCGGTCAGACAAAAGGATGCCCAATGCATCTTCAACCACCCCACCCCCCAAGGGGCTTAAAAGTGGTAGACTGGAGGGTATCACGGATCTCGTACAACAACCAGCTAAATTTATAGCCCCAAGAGGGCTTTTGCGGAGATACCGAGCTGAAGCAGCTGTTCGATTCGTGGCATTCGTCATTTTACAGGCAAGGTGAAAAGGAGGACGGATGCCGCCGCAGCCTGTCAGGCAAGACGGGTAGGTAGCTTGGTAGAGTTGTGAGCAAACTCGGGGGAATGTTGAAGCTGCTTACATCCCAAGTCTTGGCAGCGGATGCTCACTCTGCAGAGCCCAGACTGGGCCAAAGAAGCACATCAACGTGAGTGTTATTACGCGGAATGAGAGAAATCGCATTCCAAAGGGGGCACCCATCGCGAAGATATGTGCTTGCTGAGGTCGGGTGTGAACTAACATGGATGCTGCGCGATTGCTGGTGGCGGAGCCATGCGACAACACTCGGTGGCCATGAACTTTTGTAGAGCTGAAAAACAACTGGTGAGTTCCTTCGAGGTATTCGGAATCAAAAAGCTTAAAACAACAGCTCCGATCTAGTTTCCAGAAAGGCCGGAAAAGAAAGTCTCTATACGCGTTGACTCAGAAGACTCCCAAGGCCGCCCATTCTATTCAAGATTCCGCTGCCTGGTGGCTGCCGTTCCAGCGGACCGTCCCTGCATGGGGGCTGACGGAAACGTCAGATAGCAGCGTGGGTATGTAGAAACCAGTTCTTCTGCCGGTCGCCCCTTTTACTAGGAGACTAATCACGGGACGAAAATGAGCTCTTGGAAATCAACTCAACTCCATCGCCTGGCGCTGTCACCGCACCCTAAGGTCTTGGTGTGCAAAGTCCTATGTGAATATGTTACTTGATCTATCAGGTGCATCTCCTGTTGGCAGCACAGTGCCTCAGTTTGGCACATATGTATGACTACCTTATGAAGTGCATTTTCCTCCACTTCTCTCGTCTCTAGAAACTCTAGCGACGCCATCCCGACGGAGCGAGGCAGAATCGATGCTCAGTACGCCGGCTACCAGCCCTGTAAGTATATGGCTGCAGGTGTTTTTTTCAGCCATCCCGCCTTGAGACCACGGTTACTCGCATGCGTTGAGAACCGTCACCAAGGTCGAGAAAATTATGGAGATATTTGACGATGCAGGATTGCTTACACTAAATGTTGACGAAGTATCTCTTGCACACGCCTGCCCATGTTGGTTTCAATCCTCACGGCAGACCGTTGTGTTAGCGAGGGTCGATGCATCGTGAATCTATGGCATGGAAGCCTAAACTTCAGACGACTCAAGTGTGTTGAAAGGCAAGGCCTACATGGCATGTAATCAGCACCAGCGCAAGCCTGACGAGCGCGCAGCCGTCAAAAGCTTGGCGTTTTGAAACGAGCTGGCACACGTATCTGATGAGTGGCTTTTTGAGAGTAGGTTACCGGGGAACCAAGACTCATATCTACCCCTCTGTCTGAATTTCCAAAAGGACGGCGCAGACACTGGAGTTGATGGTGTGCAGCCATAACCCCGACTCTGGGGGACGGCATGTGTTGACCATCGTCCCGACGGCGATGTCAAGGCCGGCGGCCGGACGGCGGTGCAGCTCAAAGGGCGTCGACTCACAGCAATTCCTCACCCCTGTCCGTACTGTTAGATAGGGTCTGCAGCACAAACACATCCTCTGCTGCTCTGCATAGTACCTACTTGCGTCACTGGCAGGCACACCTCATGGACGCCTTGTCTGGAACAGCCCTGGGATGGATTGTCACGAAGTCGGCGGACCGCCAAGCGAGATGTTCATTCCAGGTTAGCGTCCTTGCCATCCTAGTAGACCCCACATCCCCGGACTATCTCTGGCACGGCACGGGCGTACAAAGTTCCTCCCCATGTACTGTCCCGTCGGCACCTCAGTCTGCACCTGGGAATTAATTAGGTCCCCGAACGCTTGACTGAGCCTCAAAAGAGCTTGCCGCGCTCTTGGCAGACAGCCAAGCACTTGGATCATTGGCAATCCAACCGCACTCGAGCCGCCTGCCGCCCCGAATTGCAGATCGCTCACAATGTTGCGAGAACAACGACCGAAGTGTTTCTGCAGCGTTTAACGTATTTTACGCACCAGATGAAAGTCGAAGCGTGTCTTCTGAAGTGATTTCCAATTGCGGACTTACAAAAGACCACGGACAAGCATTTACAACGGCGGGCTTGCAAAACACCGCGGACAATAGCGACTCGCGCTTTTGCTCCCGCGCCCTTTCCACCGATATGGGTCGAGAACGATGCTCCGTGGCGAGTCCGCCAGCGATAGCCAGACCAGAACACTCAAGGGGGTAAGCAGGGAGGCTGCATCTCCTGCAGCCCAACTGCGGGTTTTCACATCGGTCTCTAAGATCAGCGTCCGGTCGTCGCGCGTCACGATTCATATATGAAGACGTGTGCATTGCTCTCCCGAAGTTCCGATGCTGCTGGATACTCGTACAAGATGGACATTCCCTACTCCAGATGCCGCGATGCCGGTGCAGACATCACTGCTTTGTCGACCAATTGTCGGTTGCATTTGGTAAGCTGAAGGTGCTCTGGATTTGCTGGATCCATGCCTGGCCACTCCCGTCGCATGCGATTCAGACTCCTTGACCGAGCTTATGGAAGCCAGTCGATGCCCTGGTAAACATCAGCTCGCCAAGCTGTGGGAAGCTCGTCATGGGCACCGGACATAACTCATATATGGGTAATCTCACCACTTCGATATTGGCACACCTTGGCGGAGGGGCAAGTTGGCAGCACGGCTCTCAGCCAGCATCGCCAATCAGAGTTGAGATGATTGGCCTGCATTCTAATCTATGCGACCCTGCATCACCTCCGGACCCCGTCCCGCTCTGCTCCAGATTTCGCAAACGGGAAGTTCAGAAGACTCCGGCAGGTCAATTCTGGGGCAGGAGTCTCAGTTATCGTATGAGGGAAGCAGCAATTCCTTTGAGGAACGGTTGAGTCGGAAGATCTCCCCAGAGCGGGCAGGCTATCTGGGTCCATCCCATCCAGTCTCCCCCTCGTCGGCCTGGCCCCACGCCTCCGCGTCTTCCTCCATGGGGGACCACGGAAGGGATTGGGTACCTCCGCAATCCTCCCACACCCGGCTCCATAAACATCCCGAGCTCCATGATGGAGTTATCTATTCCCCCCCGTAAAGCATGGAGCTAACGCCCACGGCGAAGAGGGAGTCTAAAAAGCTGGCCTCTTGCCCGATCCCAAGGGCCAAGAAGAAACTTTCAACTCTGCGTCTTTCTTCTTTCCGTCCTGTCTTTCCTCCCCAGTCTGTGTGACCTGGTGCATTGCGGAAATCATGGGCTCCAAGAAGTACTTTGGCCTCACGGGCGACGCTCTCAACACCCTCAGAATCATTCTCATCATTGCGCCCAGTTTCATTCTTTACGGCTACAACATTGGTGTGGTCGGCGGTCTGCTTACCGAGGAGGACTGGGTCAAGACCTTTCCCCAAATCGATACTGTTAACACCTCTGGCGCGGAGAAATCACGAAACTCAACACTACAAGGATTCATTGTTGCTACCTTCACCATTGGCGCTACAATCGGGGCTCTCTCATGTTCTTGGACTGGCGATATCTATGGACGGCGAAACATCATCTTCTTCTCGGGCGTTCTCACCTTGATCGGTGAAGCCCTGATGTGTTCTGCTTTCGGTCTGCCCCAGTTCACCATCGGTCGTATTATTTGCGGTCTCGGCATTGGTCAACTTAGCTCGATTGTGCCCGTCTGGCAGTCCGAAACGTCCGCCGCAGCCAACCGCGGCCGTCAGGTTGTCATGTCGGGATGCTTCATGTGCGTCGGGTATATGCTCGAGTCTTGGGTTGACCTCGGCTTTTTCCAATTCCACTCGGGCCCAATCACGTGGCGCCCACCTCTGGCCATCGCTTGCTTCTTTTCGATCGTCCTTATGGCCTCCATCTATTTCTTCCCTGAGTCACCCCGATGGCTAGTGATGAAGGGCCGCTCCGACCAAGCACGATCTGTCATTGCGGTGCTGAAGTCGCTGCCGGAGGACTCTCTCGAAGTCCAGGCCGAGGTGTCCGGCATCGAGTATTCTCTCGAGGAAACGAAGGGCTCCGCCGTCTCCATGAAAGACATGCTGAAGAATGGCGAAGACAAACTGTTGTATCGCTTTTTGCTTTGCATGGGTCTCCAGTTCTACCAGCAGATGTGGTATGTACTCAACAATGTGAATCCCTTCAGGCACACTCGGCGGCTAATAATGCATACAGTGGCTCCAACCTGGTCAGCGTTTACGCACCGATCCTTTTCCAGCAAAACCTAGGCATGTCCAGCCAACAATCCCGTATCATGTCGGGCGGCACCCTCACGTGGAAGTTCCTCGCCTCATTCATCGCCTTCTTCACCATCGATCGTTTCGGCCGTCGGGCTGCCTTCATCGTCAGTGGTGCTGGCATGTCTGTCTGCATGGTCGCCCTCGCCGTGTCCACGTCCTTTGGCAAAGACAACTATGCTGCGCAAATTTCTGCCGCCTTCTGGATCTTCCTCTATAACACCTGGATTCCGATTGGCCTCATGGGAGCCAACTACCTGTATTGTACCGAGGTCGCCCCCTTGCGCCTGCGCATGGCCATGTCCTCCATCTCGACCGCCAACCACTGGCTATTTAACTTCCTCGTCATCATGGTCACCCCTGTGGCCATCAACAGCATTGGGTACCAGTACTACATCGTTTATGCTGTCATTGCCTTCACCTTCCCCATCGTGGTTTGGATGTTGTTTCCCGAGACGACGGGCCGCAACCTCGAAGAGATTGACCTTCTGTTCCGCGAGTCACCTTCGATCTGGGCAACGGTCAAGTACGCCAAGACTCGGCCCATTGCCATGCCGCAGGAGTTCAGGTCAGAGAAGGACGACAAGGCAGCACACCTCGAGGAGGCATGATCAGCGCTTTGAGGCATAGGTCCTCCGAAATATGGTCCGCCTTACGCTTTGTGGACATGACCCCAGTAACCAAACACTTCTTGCTTATGTGCAACCCGTATCAGAATACCAGATAGGATAGACATGGATGGATAAGAAAGACAATGACTACATACAAGTTCAACGCTTTAAACTTCCTCTGCCAGATGCACCTCCTGCGAATCAAGGCACCCGATGTACCAATATCCGCAGGTTCACAGAAAAGCACCATTCTGCCTGATAAATGTGTGCAATGTAGTACCCCGAGATCTTGGGGGCGGTGTCACTTCTTGACATGGTCGCGAACTTAAAGCAGCGATGGTTCGGGCTGAGAACATTTCTGCGTAGCAGCACGCAGTAGACAACACCAACCTTTTAGGGTATCAAATGGTTGGCTGGGATTTGAGAAGGTTACGAGATGGATGCTACCCAGATTAGGATTCTCCTTGATTGGATGGGATGAACTGCTCCCACACCCGCCCGGTCTGTTGGAGCTGTGCGACCCAAGAGACGTGCTGCCACTGCGACCAATAGGTGAAGTCCAACGTTTAAGCTTCGGCGAGAAGCAACCGAAGATGAACCGTCCCGATCCGTGCTTTCTATCTGGGTAGGCAGGTAGCTGATCCGGAGGGTGCTTTTCCCTTCGTCAAGCCTGGCTTGGCCCCCATTTCTTGTCGACGCAACCCATCCCAATGCAACGACTACACCCTCTTCCCCAACAACCTTCACACGGAGACACATCTTTGCAGGTCCATCGAAAGAAACGAGCACTCAAAGTTCAACACCCGGCCTATACCATTGATACCTTTGTATCGTCGTTACAGTCTTCGCCCCACGATGTCACTACTCGAACACCTAGTCGGAGTTGTGGCGATACGGGTACGGTAGCCGCGTTCTTATTCGTCAACATGCCGCGTCTCGACGGCATTGCCGCGACCTTACCTCGACATTCTACCAATTTTAGGCAGAGACCCTTACCGTCATTTACCAGCGCGTATGACCGCAACGTGTCACGAATCCGCCGTCTCAGATCAACGAAATGCAGCCGCGCGTGCTGTTCAGTCAAAATGTCCCTGGCTACGTCAGATCCAAATTCGAATCCGCTTCTTTTCGTCGCAACGACCGTTGTTAGCGAGTGCCCTTTGCCGGTGGCGTTTTCCCAAGACAGGCCCAATTAGGCTGCCAGGCAGACGCCACAATCCATCGAACTCGTAAAAACTCATCAAGTCACCGACTTTGCTCAAATCAAAACGGCATGGCATGCCAATCACAACCTCGCGCCAATCCGTTTGTGCGATTTCCTCAGGATTGCTTGATGAGAAGTCTTGTGCCCAAGGTACTTCATCGTGGCCCTGGAGACTCAGCTGAAAACCTAGTTCCATGAATACTTTCTTGGCGCTAGGTGGCTGTTCCTCCATGAGAATGCAGGTTTAAGCATGCAGGAATGTCACTTACATTCGCTGGGTGGTGATTCTCTACCTGGGCAAGTCAGCGAGGGCTAGGGTGCCATGTAGCAATCAGCATCTCCGTGGGACTAGGAGCGGCGTGGTCGAAGCTAAAGCGAACCCCACGCTATCAACGGGCTGTGTTGAAGTCGTCCCTTGATGAGGCCAAGCGACGGGTATCTGCAGTTCTGACCACCAGTCCAAACATCAACCCCTTCGCCAAAACTCCGCAACATTGCACTCTGAAGAGCTCGCACTGTGTGCCAGCCTAGCACTTTTCTTACGGGCACCTGATGTCGTGGACAAGGAAAAACGGCAACTCTCGAGAACTTCTTAATTCAATTGCCCCGTTATTGCTTCACCGAATTCAGTGCAATTGCCGGCATTTTTGGTCACGAGAGCATCAAAAAGCAAGGCAAAGGAGCCGGATATTTACGCGCGGTTTCTTGTCGGGTCGGGTCAAACCGAGTGTTTTTCGTCCACTCGCACGGGCGGAAATTGGCGACGGGCACGAAGCGAGCCGGGAGACAAAAGAGGAAATTACTGGGCCTATCAATAAGCTTAAACGTCGCCGTCCCACTTGCTCGGAATGTTTCGCTCTCTTCCACCTTCCACAGACCAGACATCGACTTGGGATTCTCGGACGCCGGACGGCGGGAGGATCGAACCCACCACCTGGCCACGAATCAGCGCGGAACAGAAAACCGGAGCCGGTCGATGAGTCAACCTCAACCTGGCCGTCTTGCCGGGTCGCCCTCCATTGCAGCAAAAGGCGACGCCATGGTCTTGCGGCGGGGTGTCCGCCGGTTCGTAATCGTCCACGCACGTTGGACATGGGAGCCAATTTCCACCGGGCATGTACCTGTCATCTGCAGGCTTGAGCTAGGACTCATCGATCACCTGTCGCATGACACCCTCCTATCCATATCCCAACCATTTGGACACGCCGCGCATTCGAGCAGTGTCGACATTGTTTCCAAAATTTATCGAGACAGAGAGCCTTACCGGCGGGCGCAATCATCGGTTGCCCAAAATTGAGTGTGTGTGCTCTGGGGAGTGTCAGATCAAAGGTGCAGCAGCTATTACACTGCAGGCGCATCGGTTCTGCGTGTTGTGTGTGTGCAGACAGTACGAATGACGGCCGTTGAGTCGGTCTCGACTTACATGGACAAAAACACAGAGGAGACTGCCACTGGCTAAGCTAGATGCAGGACCGAACCCCTGGTCAACCCACGTCAGGCACGACATGCGATGCCGTTCATTGGACATTCCTAATCGACCTAGGGCTGAACGCAAACAGGGTCCCAAGCGTCGTGTTCCCATTGACATCCAGCTTTTTGCCAAGACCGGCCGCCGTCAGATCCTTCTTCGCCTCGAGAGTTGGTGTCTGTTGATGAGGTCGCTTCATAAGCTCTGATCCACCAGACGGCTGTCGGTGTGCAGTTGAATACGTGGGTGTTCTTCGGCTACGAATACCCTTACGCATCAGCTTCATCAGACTTCTCGTTAAGAGCATGATATGCGATGGATGCGATCGCAAACAGGTTCGCCTCACCGGAGGGCCCACCCTCCCGATACACCTCTTACCGCCCCGCCCCGGCTCACCCACCGTGACAACCCGGTCTCGACTCTATTGCCATAGTCAACTGACGGAAACAGTGCCCGTTGTTCGCTCCGGTTTCCTCTCGTCCAATCCTAGGACAGTTCCGTTTTGGGAAGCCACTCGCGCTGTGAAGTCAACGGTGCAGCAAGAGACATTCTGCCGGCGTATCAGTGCGGGAATAATTGGGAAGCTCCCAAAAGCCCCCTTGTATTATTTTTATCTGCTAGATTTGTCTTTCTTGGTTGGTCGTATTTCGCTTTCAGGACCACGACGTGACCGTCACATGGAACCCTGGTCTTGTTGTCCTGTCCAAGGCAACCCCGGTGTGATGCCTCGACGGCTGGGCGAACCATCCCACACCCCTCGCGGCAGTCGGAGCATACCCACCCGCATCATCCCCATGCTCGCGATCCGGCGCCTCATTCCCAAATCCCCATCATATACCGGGGTAGCTGTCTGTCATCTGCCTCCACCACACCTGTTACCCGTTGTCGACGTACTCGGCTCTCGTCACCCCTACCCATCAAAGAGCATATCCTTCAATGCTCCACACCCCTCCATCAGTCTAATATGGCTTTGACTACACCCTGTACATCTGCCCCTTGTCTTCCGTCTCTTGGCAGATATGGCACTGTGGACTCGAGGGCCGGCCCTGCCTCTTTTCGCGTCAGATATTTGGCAGTTGCTAGTTCTGCGTCACGACGCGGGAGCCACGGGCAACTGACCCAGTTGCAATGTTCAAGTCTGCCCTATCCGCCGCATGAGGCTTTTCAGGTTCTCCCGCTGCTGATGGGTGACCCCGGCATTGCGTGGGCATCTCGTTCTTGTACCACATCTCTGGACCAGCAGCCTGGCTATTGAGGAGTCCAGTATAAAGAGACGTCGTGCCTTAACTCGACAAGCATCTCGTTCATCGAAACATCAGGCCAATCTCCAAGTCTACTTCAAATCACTCGAGCTTTGCTTGAACACTTGCCATCTTATCTTTCTGTTGGCCATACTCCATAAACAGCAACTCCTTTTCTCAGTCTCCTTCAACTGAATACCGTGAAGTTATTGGTTGTGGTGTCTACATTGACATTATCTACCATCTTCAATATTAGCTTCCCACTATCTGGTCTTAACCTGACTCAATATTACGAGTTGTTGCATATAACCTTGCTTCAGTCAGCTTGTTGGCAGAAAGAGAACATTCTTGACAAAGGATATCTTCCTCTTGCGCAGCGCCAAGCTTGCCCTATTCAACAGACCCTGCCATGTCATCAAAATCCTCAAAGCACTCGTCCGAGTCAAGCTCCAAGCACCACTCCTCCCATTCTCACTCAAAGTCCAAGTCAAAATCTTCATCCAAGAACGACGACTGGACGGACATCACGGACCCGGAAGAGCGCCGCCGCGTTCAGAACCGTCTTGCTCAGCGCAAGTTTCGTATGTCTTCCCACCCCAAGGAACCCCTTTGTTCAGAAAGAAAGTTACTTACTCGACTGGACAGGCAAGAAGAACCAGGACAGCAAGGAGAAGGCTACCCGGGACACGCAGAACGAGGAAAACGCCCACAGGTCCTACGTTGTCTCGTCGCCCGATAACCTGGAGCCTGAAGAGGAGTACCTGCCCTGGGGAAGCATCAACATCAGACATGTCGTGTCGAGGGGCCACGAGCACGAGAGTCGTCGGGGGAGCGGGCGTGGCGAGTATGTGAACGAAGACACGCAGTACACCACCACGTACGGCAACAACTACACGACGAGCTACCCCCAGCCGCCCAGCTATGGAAGCAGCGGCGGGGAGGAGTACCACTATGACGAAGAGCCATTCTACTACGATTACGACCAGAGCGGCAGTCAGAACCAGGGCCAGAGTTACTATCAAGGGTACGAATTATAGTCGTCTTCAAGTGTAGTGAAAGCTAACATTGTTACAGGAGCTGAAGAAGCCAGAACAAAGATTTATCGCGAAAGATACCCAATTGCCCGGGTTTATTCTCTGGGTTTGCAGCACAGACGGAGCCTCTCTTCTCTAATGCCTCCTCCCATCTCATGAAGATACGAAACAGGTGCAAACAAGGCGGAAAAGCATATGGGAGACACAACATAATTTAGCAGCTAATGTTTACGAACGAGCGGGAAATAATGAGCTTCTTTTATGTATTTGATTTGCCTTTTCACAGACATTTCTCTGGATCGTTGTTTTCCCATCTTGTGTTTGCTGTCGGGCAGTTTTGGGCGGGAAAATAGTGTGTACACTGTGTGGCATCTACACGACGGAATGATTAGAGAATAACGGAGGATCAGCGGAGGAAGTATTTTGGATCTTACGGCGAAGACACAATACAGACCACTCCATTTTCACAAGATGAACCCATTTACGACCTATGAAAATCAAGACAGCCTGCAAACTGCGGCGATCCTACGCCTACAATTTCCTGACTATGTCTCTAGGGATCACCCAGCCGTTACCGCAATCTCCCAGGTCACAATGTCGTCTACGTCGAAATTATGAAGACCGCTCAAACTGCTAAGACTGCCTGCCCTGCCTAAGGGCGCCTAGCGGCTGCAACCTATCCCCTTACACCTGGAGCACGACGTTGAATCACAATTGCCCTAGATCTCCCGCTACACGAGGGTATTCTGGGTTCTGACCGACATGAAGCCAAGTGAGCTAGCAACCTGCGTGCAACCCACGCAGCCGCCGTTCTAGACATAACGCCGAGACATAACTCTCCCACCGATGAGTCGCCCGGTCTGATGGCACTTTCCTGTCAGTGATGTGACGTTCCTGGTCGCCAAAGCAAGGCAAGCCACAGACGCACAGTGAGCCACCCCGATGCCCAGGCTGCCTTGGCTGAGAGCCGTGTCAGCCCAACCGTCGTGGGAGGCGTTCTGTACTAATGTAAGTGTGAGACGTGCAAGAATCCCTTGGGCAAGTTATCCGATTGGGGAGAGAGACAGGTGAGCGCTCATGGACTCAAGTTGCCAGTTCAGCGTGAAAAGAGACTTGTGTACACGCGGGAGATGATTCATTCGACGAAGGATTAAGCATGAAAGGACAAACCCATAAGCTGCGATAAAGTCTGCTGGCGGCGTGGAAGACAGGTAGTACACGTTAGTGCCGACGCAGCGTGCGTACGTACGGTGTACCTTCGAGAAGAAAAAGAGGGGCATTTCAATTCAGCCCTGTCACCCGTCTTGCCGGATAAGGCAGGTCGAGATTCGGTACGTACTGTCCAACTTCGATGACGCATGGACCACCTTCCCCACAGCGTCGACAGGGGTCTAACGTCGATTACTGCTGACCGCCCGGCAGAAACCGGTCTTCCCAGAACTTTTTTTCGAGACCTGCGTACATCCTCCCCACCGAAACCGATCGCTGTCGGCAGAATAGAAGCCAGCGGATCTTTCTGCCCTCGACTCATCTCCCTTTGACACAACAAGACCACACACGAATTGTAACCGCACGTAAAGGTCAATTACATCAAGATGACGGCCACCGGGGAAGAGAAGCCTGTGGACTTCGAGGCGCTGAAGCTCCAGGCCGCGGGCAAAGGTAAAGCCAATCCTCAAACTTGCGCCAGCCAACCTCGAGGTCGACAACATGCTCACCCGAATCGATTGAATAGAGAAGAAGCTCGAGCGTCGACGTGAGATGCGCGAGAAGCGTGCGGCCGCCAGCAAGGAGAAGAAGATCGCCAAGGCCGCAGCGAAGCGCGAGCGCAAGGCCAACGTCCAGCGCGCAGCGAAATGGAGGGACCCGGTGCGCCAGGCCGCCGACAAGGCCAAGAAGGCTGCGCGCAAGCACAACAAGGACGAGAAGCGATTCAACCGCATGCTGAAGCGTGCCGACAAGCTCGAGGTGCAGGCGAAGAAGCTCATGGCCGAGGCGGCAAAAGCGCGCGCGCGTCATGCTGTCATGGCCGAGAACAGAGAGGTTAGTGATTTTTGATTTGCAATTGCCGAGAGATGACGGGGCGCGAAGCTGACGACTTCCAATTGCAGAAGGCGGCGAAGGAACAGCAGGCCCTGGCCAAGAAGGCCGAGGACAACGAGGAGATTTTCCAGATCCACGATGACGAGAGTGACGACAGCTCCTCCTCCGACTCTTCATCAGACTCCGACTCTGACTCCGACTCCTCCGACTCCTCCGACTCTGATTCCGAGGCGGAGGATGTCGAGATGAAGACCGACTCCCCGAACCCGAGCGCACAGCTCCGTGCCGAAAGCGAGGCGAGGGAGCAGATGGAGGTTGACGTAAAAAAAGAAGAGAAGCCCAAGAAGGAGAAGAAGAGCAAGCGCAAGTCGGACGTTGCCGTCGTAAAGGAGGAGGTGAAGGAGGAGAAGGCCGTCGAGGCTGAGACACCCGCCAAGGAGAAGAAGGACAAGAAGGAGAAGAAGAAGGCCAAGAAGGAGGAAGTGGTCGAGGAGGAGCCCAAGAAGAGCAAGAAGTCCGACAAGAAGCGCAAGCGCACGGAAGAGGAGGATGACGAGTCGGACGGTGGTGCTCCTCTTGCCGAGGAGACCCCGAGCAAAAAGGACAAGAAGAAGAAGAAGAAGAAGGCCAAGAAGGAAGAGGAGGTGGAGGAGAAGACCACTGCGAAAGCCAACGAGGGCGACGGTTGGGACGTCGATGCTCTCGAGGGAGGGGCCGACCGCCAACAGAAGTTTATGCGTCTTCTCGGCGGCGGCAAGAAGGGCGCGGCGGGCGCATCCACGGGCTCCTCCAAGAGCAAGCGCGATATCAGCAAGGTCAACCAGGAGCTTGAGCAGCAGTTCAACGCTGGCGTGCACATGAAGTACGACGGTGGTGCTCAGCGTCGCGGTCTTGGCGCTTGAATTCCCCTTTTTTTAGTAATGGAGTAGCTCCCGATATGTGATATGGTACGAGGACGCGTGATGCGTAGCTGCGGCGTTTTGAGGGTTATACGGACGAACCGACAGGTAGCCAAAAAAGTTTGTAGAATAGCTTGAGTGCCTTCTTCCACGTGTGGAAGTTGTATGCGAATAAGAAAAATAACATGAAATACATTGCGCCAAATGTTTTTGCTTTCCCTGATAATGTGTGGTATTTGTACAGACTTGAGTTTCCAGCCGTCGATGGGCAGGAGAGACTGTGTGTGTGTATGGGTTCATGTGCCTGGAAAATAAAAAGCTTCCCCCTTTTCGTCCTCGACGGCGAAGTGAGTGCGTGTTGTGTGTCCGCAGTCTCCCTTGCGACCCCTTACGACGCCTGGTGTAGATGGGATATAACATTCTGCAAGAAAGAATGGCAGATCTTTGCTGCGACGCTTCTCTTCTCCTCCTCGCACCCCTTATTGACTTCCCCTTAGCTTCAAAGGGAAGCCCTTCTCCGACTTTGAAACGGGCGTGGTGTGGTGAGGTCGTTTAGAAACCGAACATGCGGGAGAGGGCCTCGAAGACGATGCCGCCGAAGACTACGAACCCGAGAAGAACTGAGAGAAAGAGGCAAGACGTTAGCTATGCTCATCATGTGATACTCAAGACGAGGTCGACTTGGTCGCAAGGACTGGGCCCGACGCCTATAGGGGGCACAGATACTCACTAAGCCAGATGGGAGAAATGGGCGACTTGGGAGTCTCCTTGGTGCGCTTCTTGATCTGTTCCTCGGACTTGCCCATGCGGGCCTCGTTGTCCTTGGCGAACTTTGCGTTCGCGCGTCTTTGTTGAGGAGTTTGCGCCTGCACGAGAAGCGTTGTTAGCTGGACGTCATCTTGGGATCTTTAACAAAGCTAGAATTTGGGGAGGATTGTATCGTGTGCTGGGATGTTCGGGATCTGCGTACCATTGTGGATTGTGTGTGTGTGTGTGGTGTGGGTGTTTAGATGGGGAGAGTAAGAGAAGAGTGGTGATGTCTGAATGCGACTTGTTGTAGTTGCAGTCAATCGGCTCGTCTTATGTACTGCGATGATGCGCAATGGCAGGCAACAACGCTGATCGTGTGAGGTGTGTTGTTCAATTGATCACAGCCTGGAGGAACGTGTCGAGAGAAGAGCAGGGAAGCCGGTTGAAGGGACAGATTGCGTGAGGGAGCTTTGGCACCTGCAGGTGGTTGAAGCTAAGGTAATGCATGCACCTACAATTGGATTCGTACAGTGTAATTAAGCGGCAAAAAAGAATGGCCTTGCGACGACGGGCCTAGGAGAGAGGGGGACATTACCTTTCGCCCTTCAGGACCTTCCCAAGTGGCTCCAGGCTCTCTCTGCCTTACACCGTCGTACCCACCCCAAGTTCGGGACATGTGTCGTTAAAAGGGAATTCAATTACGGGGCCACCTGTTCGGTGCCAGGGGTGCCGAGCCCAGCTTTCAACATCCAATCCAATCCGCGTCTTCCTGCCGCTGTCGCACCGCTACCGCGAGCTTGGGGGCCACATTTCAGGTGTGCGGCGCGAGTTCCTGCCACAGCGGGGACGTCGACAGGGGGCGCGTCCCTGAGCGGCCGGGTTATGCGGGGATCGTTGGCGCGCACCGCCACAGATCGGCGTAGCGGCGCATTCAATCAATTGAATCTTTCCACCCTGCGCGGAAGCTACATTGGGTAACGACATCGGCGATATACTGCACCTTTGCGACAACGAGAACCGACGACACGGCGTTCGAAGACAAACATAACCAAACAGCACAACAGATTTGGTGGACGGACACTGGGAGAAGCGGGAAATAACTTGGAAAAATCACCACCAAGATGGCGTCGCGCAACGGTGCAGCCATCCTGAGCAGAGCCCTCCGCGCGCAGCGCACACCAAAACTGCCCCGCGCAGCAGCCCGCTTCTACTCAACATCAGAAGGCGGCGAAAGGAGGCCATCGATCGTGGTAAGCTTGCTTTGCATTGCGCGGTCAGGCCTATCTTCAGTTCAGCGCGCTGATAACGTCGCCAACAGGGCACCTTTTACAAGACCTTCACGAGACCCGTTCTCAAAGTCCTCCTGATGGCGACCCTCACATATCAGATCGCCTACTGGGGCTGGACGACACTGGAACAGGACGAGATTCGCGAAGAGAAGAAAAAGGAGATTGAGAACCTCGAGGCCAAGGTGGCGGAGCTGCAGGCAAGCAAATAAGCGGATGTGGGCAATGACATGAGATCAAAGACCATCCCTTGTGAAGTCCAGTAATAGGCAAGAAGGGAGGAGTCCTTTCCATAGGACCCGAGGAATGCCTGATATCATCCGCTGAGAAATTCAGCATGCCGGGTGCATGGAGTCTTGAGTCTGTGTGGGAGGGCATTCAAAAGTCGCAAAGGATCACCACCTCTATAAGTACTAAAACGCCCGAAAGGTTTGATCACGTCAAGTTACCTCGTACGCCGCGAAAAAAAGGCATTGATGGCATGATGCAGGTACGCAGTTACACGATGATGGAGAGTACGAAGAGTACTAAGGTATCTCGGTTGCAACCCTTCTATACTGTTGTGTGGATGTCACAGATGGTCTACATATCTCTCGAACCATTATAGATCCATGAAGTTTACGCACCTCCCAAAGAGACCCATGCCTTTCCAACGCCGATGCCATGCAAAACTCCAAAGAAAACCATCATTACACTGTACCGTCGTGCCCCGGATTACCCTATACAGATTCGGCCGTCACTCTACATAACGCGTGTCTTGCATCGGTGCCTCAAAACATCCAGTCATCACAGCATAACTGTGCCGAGGGTTCCAAGCACGAGGAATCCAAGCAGGCCCCAAGACACGGCTAGGATCGCCGAAGCAGAAGGGTTGTGGACCGCGCCTGGGTAGTTGCACGTTAAGCCGTCACCTTGAATAGCGTAGCTGGAGTTGAAGATGTCGTCATCTGGCCCAGGGCAGTTGAAGCCCAAAGATGCTGGGCAACTCTGTACCAAGTCATAGCACAGATAGTCGCATGGGAGGATCTCCCGATACGGTCCCGGCGCCACCATCTCGTCAATGAGAGGGTTCCTCGAGTGCTGGAAAACTCGCTTATCGTACTTGCTCAATTGGTCGATTGGGAGCAATGTGCCATTCGGGAAAGATTGGTTTACGTTCCGTACAAGTGAGAAGTTGGCCTCGGCAGCAGTGAAATCCTCGCAGCGAGGGATCGTGACAGTGCAGAGCCACTTCTTGTAGGCGATCTCGCAATCCGTACAGTTTCGAGCAAGCGAATACCGCTGGACATCCGGCGCTTCGCAGGCAACTTGCGCAAGCTGCTTCTGGAAATTGCCGTACATTTCCTTGGCGTAGTTGTCATAAAACTGCGCAAGTTGAGTGATGTTCATCTTGTTCGAGTTTGCCGGGACGGCATACTCCGTCTCGTTGCAGAATTGCAGGTCAGTGATGATTTTGCAATTTTCGCCTGACGACATGTTAGTTGGGTCGTAGATTGAGCAGAGCCGACAGACATACCATCTTTGGTTTCAAACGGCGTCGCTTGGAACACTCGCCCACCACTGCCCGAACTGCCGCCTTCTTGTCGCTTCTGTAAGGTCGAGTTGCCAGTCTGGACGAGGATGCCGTTGTAAAAGGCACTTGCGTTGAGGCCGTTGAAGAAGAACTGCTGCTTCGGCAGGTTCCCAGCGCCTCTCGTGGTCATCACAGTACTGGCCAGGTTGCCAAACTTGCCACCAGTCTTTGCAGCGATTTGAGCATAATTCTCCAACCCGCACATGGAGCGCCGAACACCTTTGGTGGTAGGGTTGTCTCGATTCTCGACAAACATGATGAACGGCGGGCTCTGCGCCATGATCTCCTGAATCAGAGTATCGTTGTGAGTATCCGTCAAATTCGCAGTAGTCAAGAGAGCTGCACTGGAATCACTGTCAACCCAGAGCAGTTCGGAAGGGTTCTCGTCGAATTCGTGGAAATAGCCGTCCGTCGATGCTGCGACGTCAAAGTTCCAGTCTCCAGTGAACTTGTCAGTATCCACTCCAGGAGCTGCAAGCCCAACGAAGACGTCGCCTGTCGCGTTGACCGTCAAAAACGCGGCGCCCTCTTCAAGTGCCTGTGCCGTTTGAAGGGACGAGTTCTGCCCTGGACCGGGTGACTGGTTGTCCTTCGATGTAGAGACGTACATGGTAATCTGCGGGGGATCCGAGCTGGTATTGTTGGCTCCGCGGCGAGGTTGAATGCATGTCGTTGCAGAAATGAACACCTTCCTGCCCTGTGACTGCTGTCGGCGACGTAGTCCGACATTGTTCTCTGCGTCTAAGAGCGCATCTCCCGTTCCAGCCAAATCATCTCCTGGGCCACCGGAGCCATTGCCCTTCTCACGCGGTTCCACGACAAACGCATCGTCGGGCGTGTTGTCGAAAAAGTTTGCGAATACGGAGATAGCCTCGAATACGAAGCTTTGCGTCGAATTTGCCTGGACGTTGCGGTTGATCTTGACATTATTCACCAGCGCGGTTACTCCGGCAGGCGCTCTGCCAATGATACTGCGGTCAAAGGCGGCGAACTCTGGCTCGTAGGCAGGCTCTAATTGGCTTCGTCGTTCGAGCGCATCCTCGGCTTCGATGGTTTCCAGAATAGGGTCGAATCCTTCGCTCAATTCTGCTGCAAGCGCAAAGGTGGGAGTGGAAAGCAAATAGTAGATGAGTAGTAGCAGCAGCGACGCAATCAGCGAGGCCGCCAGTCGCGATTGCAGTGGGCTGAGCTGCATTGTGAGGACATGCCCTCCAGGGGCAGATGCCTTTGAAGTTTGGGCGACGCGGCGGTTCGTCGTGGTGTCGGTTATCGTGTCTTCAAACGGGGACAAAGGTTGGGCCGATAAGCGCAAGGAGTGTCGAATGGTCGCTCTCGGTGGTCGCAAATTGGCCGAGTCCTCCACTTCATTCCATCAACATGCGTCTAATCGATCAGCGAGTGTCGTCGTGCGGCTTTTCGAACGAGGGGAAAGCCACGAATTTGGTTAGATCTCGGGTGAGACCGTCGAGGGGAAACGAGAAACAGAGGCGGCTGGTGAGGTTGAGGCGGGTAGGGTAAAGGGCGGCGAACTTGGAGCAAGTGAAAAAGGTGCCTTTGTCGTTTTAGGGAGTTTCACATCCCAAACAGCTGAGAGGCGGCGTGGACCTTGCATTCCCTGGCGCCCCAAGCCTCTGAACCGGGCACGATACGCTGGAGGACCCCCCGGCTGAGGTAACCCATCGGGCCCTACAGGCAGGCCAGTCAAGGCTCAGGGGCCCCAGTAGTGTGGGGGACCCCTTTCCGCGTCTCGGACTGCTCGGCCTCGCCTAGAGGTCCCTGAAAAAACATCTCCCATGTCCTCCCAGGACTAAGGAACGGAACGGGGTGAGGTGTTGCGCTCGGCATTCTGATCGGTCTTCATCTTCTTGGCATCCATAGTGACCAGCAGCTGGCCACTGACCAGAGTTCACGCTACACCACTTCGAATGTTGGCAGGCGTGCACAAGACGGTCCAGCCAGTGTTCTTGACTGCCGTCTCTGCACCAGAAAAGCAAGCAAAGGGGAAGGCATGGTCTGACAGGAACGCTGCATCTTCTGCCGTCATTGCCATACCCAAATGTCGATCGGTAATGGGCGTCAATTCCAACATGTTTTGGCGTCAATGGGGCAACAAAATGACCATGGGCAGTAGCACCAGCTAGTTCTCAAACACCAGAAATGCTCGAATAATCGTGCCAAATACAGCACCCCACAGCCCTGGCTTGCGCTTAGGTTGCCAACGACAGTTAAGATAGATGTCGAACACGGGAGAGCACCACTGGCATGCGGCCGAAGCCAGGCCCTGGCGATTAAACGCCTGACGCTCCCCCCGGCTTCACATTTCCCCTGAGGGGCACTCAAGTCTTCCAGTTGCCCATGACAAAGAAACATGTCGTTTCTCGTCCGTCTCTTTGTCTCTGAGCCACAACTGTCAACTCGAGACACTCGTCACATGTCTCTGCCGACCTGCTAATCCAGCGGATCAAGAACTAACAACGGAGCCGCTTGTCACACAATGCTCAAATCACATGGGTACTCTCTAGTCCATTTCAAAGTCAATGACTCCGTATTCCGTAGCGTACAGATACTTTATCTGGGTGACAGGAACTCATCCAACCGTTCCGTCGCGGCCCTCACGTTCCCGGGCCCTCGACCAAACCTGAAAAAGCTATCACTGTTGTCGCATGTATGGTTATGACAGCCTCTGAACCCCATCCCGTCATGTTTGTGCCTTGCGTCGCTGCTTCATGTCCTTATGACTGGCTAGCGAATGCCACCGGGATGAGCGGGCTAGCTCTTAATTCGTCGTAGGTGGATCTCTCAAGGCAATCGACCTGCTTAATGAGCTGGCGCTATCGCGCATTTACTCGGCCTTGCCAGCCTGGGCGCGGAGGCCGGAGGCAGTGGAGCCAGTAAAGTACTTAGCAAGCATGGGGGAGAGGAAGGAGTTGAAGACGATGTCGGCGCCGCTGTTGGTTATTAGCGGTTGCCAAACCGGCGGGGAAGGGGCGGAACGTACCGGAAGACGGGCAGAGACAGCCACAGGAGGAAGACAAACTTGAAGGTGTAGTAGAAGGGGAACCAGTAAACGACGTTGACAAGGCTCTCAGCAACGCTGTATCATCTCGGTTAGCTCGAATAGCTCGTCGGGGGACAAAGAATACTAACGTGAAGAAGGCGAAGACGACCCAATACTGGAACAACGGTCAGTAAGTTTGGCGCTGTGACAATTGCGGGGGAGATATTTGTAGACATACAGTCAGCCACTGGGTGTCGTCCTGCTTGTTCGCAGTGAACAGGGCGTTAAGAGAGTAGTAACCGGGGATGACGAAGCCGGCAATGTTGGTCAGAAGCTGACCGCCGAGGTTGAAGATGATGAGGAAGAAGTAGAGGGCGGCGACACCGATGACGGCGTAGGCCTTGGGGACGTTGGTCTGCTTCTCGAGGTTGTTAAGGGCGGGGTACTTGGATAGCTACCACACACACGAGAGAGTTAGCACATGATTGTCGTGCAATCCGAGCAAGATGCATGGGAAATTTTTACCTCGCGATCGAGCTGGCCGATGTAGTTCTGGACGCGATCCTGAGCAGACATGTTTGCGATTTGCGGCGAAAAAGCTGTGTCGAGCAAGAGAGCTGTGCGTTAATGGGCTGTGATAAGGGTTAGGACAGGACGAGACAAAGAACGGCGAGGCCAGGTTGCAGGATCGAAGGACCCTGGCAAGCGACGGACTCGATGCAGATCGGAAGAGGACGGATACGCACAGTATGTCGGTGTGGTAGGCGAGAGTGATGGTAAGCAAAAACGGCTTGGAAGCTATTGGCGATGTTAGACGAACAGTTGTCTAGACGAGAAATTTGGAGTGTATGGGGTTGAATGACCTTGAGTATTTGCGTTGGAATTAGCAGGTGAAAGGGAAAGGTCCTGGATGACGACGTAACGTGTGCAGATCTAAGCCAGCAGGAATGGCACCAGGTGCCCTTGCGTTCAGAGCTTCTCTCGCTCGGGGCTAAAGATGGGGTTTCTTGGGAGGGGCACAGGCGAGAGACGAGAGGCGAAAGCGGGGAGCACACACAGCAAAGCACAGCAGACGGGACAGCACAGCATGGGCAGAACAGCGATATACTCTGGAGATCCAGAGGGAGGGACATAGACACACAGAGGGCACAGTCACCTCTCAGCAGGTGTCGGGTGTTGTGGTAGGTAGGTTCAGCTTGGGCAGCATTGCTAGGTACAACCTTCCAACGTATGGACGGGACGGTAAATATCGCCGGTATTGCAATGCCTATTGCAATGTACATGCAAACAACCCGCACAGCAACAGCGTCGTCTTCGTAACCACCCGGCCCGCCAGACTTTGTGTGCCGACGAAAAAATGCCTTGGGATCCATGTCTTGGCTGTTAGCGGTTACTTCTGAGCCTTTGGCTCGAAGGGTGTCAGATTCCGTGATTCCTCAGTGCTCTGCTCTGCTCTGCTTTCCGGGCATGCTTGGGTAGGTGCTGCCGAGCGATAAGATAACCACTTCATGTCTTGAGGACTTGCACACCGCAAACAGGTGGATACTTCTCAGCGGCTTACCTCACCTCACACGCACGAGGGCTCCTTTACGCCGTAGGCCAATGAGGACGGACTGCGACAAAACACAGAAGCGGCCATGGTGGGGATCATGGATGGTCTTGTTTTGCTGCCTGACCTGCCAGGCGTGCTGAGCTGTGCCAATGGAAGCTTCAAATAAGTACGGCCTCTGATTGGCTCGTCAGACGGTTGTTTTCCCGCCATGGAACAAAGCACGCACCTTCGACACACTGGAGGGACGCCAAAAGACGGAGGGGAGAGAAAGACATCCATGTATTCCCCCACATCGTCAGCATCGGCCAATCGAAAAACAAAACAACAAACTCGGAGCTCCATCTCACGTGACTCCCAGCCAGTGTTTTCGGTGTTTCCAGCCACAGGCTAGCGTTGTCGAGACGACAACGTTTTGTCGTTTTGTCGGCAATCCTAAACAAACCCATCCATCCACACTTCCCCCGACCATATCCTTTATATCGACGCTCTCACCACAGCGCACCGCGCTTTTCCACCCTGCAGGGATTCGGATTGCTTTGCCGACTTCGACTCCTCCTTTTCTGCAACCTCATCTCTGTCCGCTTGCTCTGCACGGCGTACCTTGCTTTCTTTCATTGTTTAGGGAGCCTGTCCTGCATGACCGTGTGTGTTGTTTTCGTCGCATAACAACAACTCTCGACGACAGAGCTGACGGATTATGGATCACGGTATGAACAACAACCCTTTTGACGCTCCTCCACGTCGAGAGCACGATTCTGTCATTCTTCCCCCGCTGATCACGAATGTAAACAGACCATCTCGCCCAAGCTCTGAGGGCCAAGAAGAGACCCCAATCCCGTGCTTCAACTGCTTCTGTTCACAGCATCTCCACTCAGCCGACCATGGAGCAACAATCTTTCGCCGACGCGCCAGAGCTGTATTCGGCACAATGGGTCAACAACGATCAGCGACAGCAGAGGAATCTTGCACCCGCGTCGCGGATAACCCCGGAGGAGCAGATGATGCTCCACGCCGCACAACACATGCACAACGCCCGCGATTACTCAATGTCCATGAGCCAGTCCAGCGCTGCCATGAGCCATTCCATGTCCTTCCAACAACACGCCATGCCTCGCCATCCCTTGCCCTCCGAAAGCTTCGCCAACAACAGCTTCACCGAAGACAGCCAGTTGATGGACCGTGACGACGAGGACTCCATGGCCGGAGCCATGGGCATGCAAAAGTCCAGCTCTGCCAGATCGAGTGCCAACAACGAATTGGAGATGCGTCATCTCTTCACCGCCAACAAACACCGCGGCCTGCAAGATGTTGCCAAGGAGCTTCACGGCAACGAGCGAGGCCCCAATTCCGAACGGACCCGGCAGGTATTCGCCATGCTCTGGATCAACTCGGTATGCTCCAAGGGTAAAGGCTCCGTGCCTCGCGGCAGAGTCTATGCCAACTACGCGTCTCGATGTGCCACCGAAAGGATCACCGTCCTCAACCCGGCCAGCTTTGGCAAACTCGTCCGCGTCCTTTTCCCCGGTCTAAAGACTCGACGTCTCGGTGTTCGTGGTGAATCCAAGTATCACTACGTCAACTTCACTCTGGTCGATGACCAGCCTGACCTCAGAGAGCCAGAGCCTCAGATTCCAATGGCCATCTCGGAACCCAGCCGTTCCCAGAGCTTCAGCGCGGCTCCCGCCAAGTCGCAACCAACCAAAGCCGCTCTGCCTTCGCCAGATGCTGCCAAGCGGCCAGAGAGTCCTGCCCAAGCACCACAAGGTCACTCACGATCTCACAGCTTCTACAGCCATCCGAATGTGACCAGCGCGGATCACCTGAACTCCTCCACATCCAAAACATCGCTCCAATTCTCGTTCCCCTCCGAGGCGGATGAGGCCCTCCTCCAGTCCAACGATCCTCTTGTGCTACCTCGCATGGAGCCCTTCCTACCCAATGGAACTGACCCGGATGCCGCGAAGAGCTTATCTGCCCTGTATAGGTCGCATTGCACCTCACTCGTCGAATGTGTTCGTTACTGCAAGGAGAAAACCTTTTTCCATCTCTACACGTCCTTCCAAGGCACATTAACCATGCCGGTACAGAAGTTGCTTGGCAACCCAGCTCTCGCCCCTTGGATTGAGGAGTGCGACTTCATCCTTTATCAGCGCATGCTTAGGATCATCTCTGGGTTGACACTTCAGGTCGTGCCCAAGCCTGTCTTGGATACTTTGCGTAACATTTCAGAGCGTCTCGTGCCTCACATTCGAGACGCCTTCCAGGGACAACCGCATCACGTCATTCGAGCGAAAGAAGCGCCGGCGACTATTTTTGCAGCCCTGCTCGACCGCGCGTTGAGAGTCAACCTGACTGCTCACGCAGCAGCCAATATGCTTTCGAACCCAGCCAACCGCGATCAAATGTACCTCGACTGGATCACCATGGTCCGCGTTCGCAAGGTCGCTGAGTGTGTTCCCACACGTGGCATGGATGATCTCGTCAACCTTTTAGTATCCGAACTTCGCGATCTTCTGAACCCGATGAACGTACCTTGGGAGGTAGAATGTTTGACGGTTTACGGCGACATTGCTTTGAGGAACGGTCGCCAGCCCGGAGCTGAGGGCACCGCGGACGCGAACGGCCAGAATGTCTTGGAGCGGTGGGTCGGCTTCCTCAAGTCGTTGCCGACGCGGTTCCCCTACGCATCACATACGGAGATTGTCTACTGCGTGCAGAGAGTCGGCACGGCAGTGATGCGGGATCTCACGATGGCTCAGGGCAAGAGCTTTGGCTCTTGGTGGGTGACAAAGTGCTGGATCGATGAGATGACTTGCTTCCTTGCTGAGCAGGGTGGTTTCCTCAACATGAAAACTTCGGGCGCATCAGCGATTGCCGCCAACCCCCAAGTGACGGGACAAGAGACGAGCAGGCAAGGATCCCGCTACAGCACGGGGAGCGAAGAGTTCAACTTCTCCAACCTTCCTCAAGCGCAGCCGGACAAGGCGCCATTTCCTCCATCAAACAGCCAGGGACAAGTCGACTCAACTGGAATGACGGGCGGCAGCAACCCCGACGATAGCGGAATTGGCATCCGTACGCCAGAGGAGGACTTCCCCATGGACAAGTACACTTTCTCCCACTCGGAGGTTAACCAAGCACTGCTTGCAAATGCTGAGCTGCAGCAATAACGAAGGAGAGTTGGAATATAGTCGCACCTGGTAAACCAGGTGTCATGTATCGATAGTCATCTGCCAGGCGGCCTCTCGACGGGGCTTGATGCCGGAGGAGGACTGTCGAGCGCAGTGTGATGACGATGGCACGACTGGACGATTGTATGAGCGTGGGAAAAGCTCTTGCCATTTGGTACGGAGTCGTTTATGAGTTCTGCGCCTGTTCTACTAGACCGGGGTTTCGGGTTCTGGATTTTGCTTTGGGTGTTTTGACGTTCCATTTCTGGCGATGGGGACGGCGACGGCATTTGCATTTGGTGCTCGCGGGTTGCTATACCAATTCGTTTTTGGTCCGGGGCATGGGCATTTGATTATACGTTTATCTAGTGGTAATACAACCCGGTAGGGAGAGCATGAAGAAGAGTTACAAGCATTACATTTGATGATTCACATTTTTTCCCCTACGACACAACACAGATGGGAATATAGTACAATAATCGCAACGGTACAGCCCAATGTGATCAGAAGCAAAAGACGATCAAGGAAAAGAAAGCGGCCACTAAAGGGGGATACTGTGGGCAAAAGGCCCGTAATCATGTTCAACAGAGGTTATTTGAGGTGCTCATCTGGCCAACTAAGCTGGCGGGTTTTGAGCATGAGCCTTGCCAGAGGGAGTCGACTTATTTATTGAAATGGGGCGTGGGACCCCCGTCTGTCACTGTGCAGTGTTCCTCATTCGTCATTGGGCTGTTTCTGATTCGCTACCCCCCGCGCGCTGCCGGGATCACGCAACTAAAAGTTTTCTTTACGAGCCGTTTCATAGGCTCTTCAGTGTTCACTACAGCCTGCAGGTGGAGGGGCGTTTAGAGAAAGCGAGGACGGGAGGCTTAAAGATCAAAAGGTACCGGACATTCGTTTTGCCCCGTGGGGGCTTTTGACGTTTTGAAGAGGAGAGCAGCAGAGACTTCGCATCTTGAATACGGCTGTCCAAAGGAAGAAGGTGCTGGACAGACCTTTTCGCAGAGGCTGGGCTGGAAATTGCAGCAAACAGAAGAGTCAGTAGGCTTATGCGTATGACTCAGACAAAGAAATTGTCACGGATAGAGGCTGCCACGGATAGACTGCCCAATTCAGATTCCTCGGTCTAGTTCTTGCATGAGGAATAGCTGTAGGTGGATGGCCTGCAGGGTGTATGTGCAGCGGCATCAAGGGCTCCTCAAATAGGAGGAAATGCAATCCAGGCCTCCAATGTGTACTGGCCTCGGGTAGGGAGACAGCAGCGGGCCGTCCTTGAGAGCAAGGCCCTATGTATCTGTCAGGCAGGCCTGCTGGAGTAGCAGGCGGCGCGGCACTGGGTCGGTATTGAAGATTCGGGCCCGCCTCCGATGTTCCGGAAGCGCAAAATCTGGTAGCTGCGACTTGGACAGGCGTCGCCGATTTCGTCGCTGTGCTCCACATCCCACTTTCGTCCCATCTCAGTCACCTTGGATCTAGTCCAATTCAATTCAATCCACCGCAACACTTTCTTGAAGCCGTTTATCCCACCACCGTTGACACCCTCAACTTTTTCTCTCACCTACTTATTCATACCAGCTGTCACTTCCTTGCTGCTTCACACGCAAATCTCACCGAAGTTGCTCGAGGGTTGACGACCCAGTCCAACCGTCGCCATTCTTTTTTCCTGATCTGTTTTTTCCCGCACTTTACGGACTAGAGCGCCCCTCCCCCGCGACCTTGTGAGGAGAGTCATACTCACTCAAACACAAGCCAGTCCTGCGCCCGCACATCGCAATTGAGGCATCATGAGTAGTCAACCCATAGGAAACACCTCCAGCAATGGCTGGGTGGTGCAGAAGTTTGGTGGAACTAGCGTGGGGAAGTTCCCCGACAAGGTATTTTCTCAGCCTGGATCATCTCTAATGCTGCAAAAGCTGACTTGATATGTGTGTTCCTACAGATTGCCACGGATATTGTCCGGTAAGACCAAACATCTGTGTGCGTGTGTGTGAAATGAACGGTCCTATTAACGTTGATGCAGAGCGAGTCTCGCTAAGAACAAGGTCGTTGTGGTCTGCTCGGCAAGAAGCACGGGCAAGAAGATTGAGGGCACCACGAGCCGGTGAGTCACTCAGCGTGCCAGCCGACCCTGACATGGACACTGATTTCCAAAGCCTCCTGGGAGTGTACAACAAGCTCAAAGGCATTGCGGCTGCTACGAATAACGAAGAGGTCCAGAATGACCTCATGAGCCAGGCCAGAAGCCTGATTGACGACATCACCAATGACCATGTTTCTGCCGTCAAGACCTTCATCAGGAACCCAGAATTGCAGGCATCACTGGACCAAGAGATTCGGGATGAGTGCCAAGAACTTGTTGAATACATCGTGGCTGCAAGGAGATTTAACCTCGAAGTGAACGCGAGATCGAAAGACAGATGCATCAGCTTCGGGGAAAAGCTCAGCTGCAGATTTATGGCCTCGTTGCTGAAGGATCTGGTGAGAAAACTGCCCATTTCTGCGTCATGAAAGTGAGGCTAATTCTCTCACAGGGTGTCGCCGCAGAATATGTGGACCTCAGCGATGCGTTCCACTATGATGCCTCCTCACGCCTGGATCAGAGCTTCTACCAAGAGGCGGCCACCGTACTGCGGAAAAAGATGTCGGCATGTGAAGACAGAGTGCCGGTCGTCACCGGTTTCTTTGGCAATGTCCCGGGCAGCCTGATTGACGGCGACATTGGCCGTGGCTATACCGACCTTTGTGCGGCCCTTTGCGCAGTCGGCCTCAAGGCGGATGAGCTGCAGGTGTGGAAGGAGGTTGACGGAATCTTCACTGCAGACCCCACCAAAGTTCCTACGGCGAGGTTGCTGCATTCCATCACCCCGTCTGAGGCGGCGGAGTTGACATTCTACGGCTCCGAGGTCATCCACCACCTCACCATGGACCAGGTCATCCACGCGTCGCCCCCTATTCCCATCCGCATCAAGAATGTCAAGAACCCGAGAGGAGTTGGAACTATTGTCATTCCCGACCCCATTCTCACGGCTGGTCATCAGATCCAGCGCTCCAAGCCCTCAGATCCTTCTCTCATCCAGAAGCCCAAGAGGCCAACAGCCGTTACCATCAAGGACAAGATCTCCGTCATCAACGTCCACTCAAACAAGCGCTCCATCTCTCATGGCTTCTTCGCGAGAGTCTTCTCCATCCTGGACAAGAACCAGATCTCAGTTGACCTCATCTCCACCAGTGAGGTGCATGTTTCCATGGCTATCCACGCCGGAAACTCGGAGGGCGGCAGCTTCGATAGGGCAAGGAAGGAGCTGGAAGACTGCGGCGATGTCAGCGTTCTTCACGACATGGCCATCCTGAGTCTAGTCGGTGCGGAGATGAAGAACATGATTGGTATCGCCGGACGCATGTTCTCCACACTAGGAGAGCATAATGTCAACTTGGAAATGATCTCACAAGGTAATCCTATCCCGAGACAAGTCTCACGATGTTGTTATTGACTTTGGATCTAGGTGCCAGCGAGATAAATATCTCCTGCGTCATTGAGGCTCGGGACGCCACCCGCGCCATGAACATTCTGCACACAAATCTGTTTACTTTCCTCGATTAGACCAGTCCTGTCTTTGCATAGTCATGGAGCGAGACATGTCCTTTTGGATCAAGGTATATAGACACACTTCATTCTGGTATGGGGATTTTTTTTGATCGGAGCACAAGTTTTGGATTCAAGGGAAAACAGACCGGAATGTAGAGCATGATTTGGAAAATGCAAGGTGACCTTGATTAACACCAATGCGTCCGCCATCGAGTTTTTCGTGACAGTCTCGAACTTGCTTTTGTTTCTCCATCATTCATGGATAAGCATACATCAGGAAGTTACCGATCAAACAGCATTTTCATTTGGAGGTGTTATGCGATGAAGGTTCCAATATCTTGTTATCCATCATCCGAGAACTCGCATCACCGGCCAACACCCCAGTAACCGTTCCCAGGTAAAGGTAAATATTTACCAGTCGAGGCCGAGGTCGGCGTAGTGGGATACAGTGTGGGATAAACTCATCGCACACCGTACAGCAAGGTACAGCCCCGCCACAGGACCCCTGCGGCTCTGATAAGATAAGCAGCTAGAAGGATCCACGGTCGACACCAGCCGTCTTCAATCCTCACGCCTTTCTTTGCAACCATTTCTCAATCTTGATTACATCGTCAAGCAAAACATCAACCCGACTTTTCAACAACGACATCGACCCTCGAATCCTCGACAAAACAACTTTCTTTACCCTCTGATACATTTAAACATACACTCCCAACAGAACCCCGAAACACCGCCAAGATGCCGAAAGCAGAGGTTGGGTCGGTCAAGTACCTGAACAACAAGATGAAGATGAAGGGCCTGCAGCGCCTGCGATGGTACTGCCAACCCTGTGAAAAACAATGTCGTGACGAGAACGGCTTTCGTTGTCATGTCCAGTCCGAGTCACACGTCCGGCAGCTCATCCTCGTGGGCGAAGATCCCAAGAAGTACCTCAACGACTATAGCAACCAGTTCCTCCGCGACTTCCTCCAGCTCCTGCGCACCGGTCACGGCGAGAAGCAGGTACATATTAACCACTTCTACCAAGAGTACATCGCCAACAAGGAGCACATCCACATGAATGCGACGAAATGGCCTAGCTTGACCGAGTTTGCGAAACACCTGGGCAGGGAGGGTATATGTCGCGTCGAGGAGACGGAGAAGGGCCTTCATATTGCCTGGATCGATAACTCGCCCGAGGCGCTCAAGAGACAAGAAGCGCTGCGAAGAAAGGAGGCGCAGGATCGCGGAAACGAAGAGGTCGAGCAAATGATGATCCGGGAGCAAATAAAGCGTGCGCAGAAGGAGGCTGAGGCGAGGGGAGAGAAGGTGGAGAAGGACGAGGAGAAGGACAAGGGACTGCAGCGTGCTGAGGGGGAGAAGATATCGCTGTCATTTGGGGCGAAACCCAAGGCTGAGCCAAGCAAAACCGAATCCCCTGACGCGCCTGGGTCCGCGACGCCCCCGGTGGCAGCAGACAAGCCGGCAGAGAAACCTGCGGACAAGCCTTTATCAGGTGGCATTTCACTCAAGATGACGGCCAAGCCGGAGAAGAAGAACGTCTTCGCGCAGGCCAAGAAGAATGCGCTGGCTGGCGGCGCGAAGAAGTCGGCTTTCGAGCAGCCCAAGAAGATGAGCGAGGCCGAGAGAATCATGAAAGAGGACATGGAGAGGATGGAAAAGAAGAGGCCGAGGGAGGGCTCAGGGTTTGGGGGGTTCTCGTTTAAGAAGCAGAAGACGGACCAACGATGAGACGTCAACAATTCACCGTGTTTTTCAAAGGGCGGGCCGGCGTTTTTGGGTTGAGGACTGCGACAATCATATCATGTCACGGGCAGGAAATGTTACAGTGCGCGTTCAGATACCATTGCGAATTGATTCATCTAATGAGTCTTGCCTTTGACTCCATGCCGACCTTCTTTATTTCCCCTAAACGCCGAATACCAACCAAGTATAATGATTCCTTTCGTTTGTTTTGCCATCCCCATTACTATGTCTTTTAGTTATCAACCTCGGTCTCCGTTCCATCGCGTCTGGAGAAAATAGTCAGTAAATCATTCCACCAAGCGCCCTCCCAGAGCAGGGCGCAACATCTTGAAGCACATACGGGATGTAGCGTATCCTGTATTCCTCCTCGAGCGTCGTCCGAATCTCGTCGGGGAGCTGGCCGGACACCTTGATGGCGTAGACGCCGCGGACGTAGTTGTCGAGGCGCTGCCACTTGGCGACCCAGGAGCGTCCGGGGTCCTTGAGGGAGATGAGGCCCTCAAAGACCTGGGACGTGCAGCTCTCGATCTGGTCCTGCGAGCCGGCGAGGTGGAGGAACTCTTCGCAGTTGGGGCAGCCCTCGTCGCGAAATTTCTGGACAAGGGGAATTTGAAGTCAGCTGAGATGCTCTTTCTGTCACCATGACGGATATCGCCATTGTCATTTTCTTGTTTTTTTTTCGAGATGGCTAACGTACGGAGTAGGTCAGGACGATGGAGCAGACCATGCAGGCGCGCAGGTAGCGCTGCTGGTTGGGGTTGACGTAGTTATCGCTCGACATCTTGGTGGTTCGGTGGGTTGAGAAAGGGAGAGACTCGCGGGTAGGAGGAAAGGAGATCGTTGTCGTCGTGAGCGTGTCGTCGTGAGCGTGTCGTCGCGTCCGGAGCTGGCTTTCTCGTCAGGAAGTTGGAGGCGGTAGGCGGCTTGCTTCACTTTGGGATCCATTCACCTTCGTAGTTGCATATTCATCTAGAGAGGTGTCATGTCTCTGGCGGTGGATCCACCGTATGAACCCTGCAGGCCTAAGGTACGCCGCGAATCAAAGTACATCACTCGTCCTGGGGTGAAATTCTCCAAGTCGACTTACAAGTCATCTACAACTCATCTCATCGACACTTGCGCTTGCAGGCTAACCGCAACACTTCTTGCATCGGAAGCACATCTCATTCAGTCTTTCAACATGGCGACACAAAGATCAGGAATCCCAACAAGCACACCACGTGCTGCGAGCCAAAAGTCTCACGAGCTTCTCACTTGCACCATCAAGACCCCATCATTTTCTTATGCTCAGCTGGAGCTTGTCTCTGATGCATCACGGATTTCCGACAACACGCCTCTGGACAACTTGCAAGTGAGATCTTATTGCAACTCCGCTCTGCGTCAGTTCCTGGGCGCCACCGGTTCCGCCATCTCCATCGACATCCTCAAAGTCGAAGACAACGAATGCTGGCTGCGAGTGCCCCGACAAGACCTGAGCCCTTTCGCAGCGGCCATCACGGCCTGGGCGGGTGTCTCGGAACAGGGCTACCGGCGGACGCTCCGAGTGAAGCAATGTTCCGACTATCTAGGAGCTATGGTTGGTGCAGACGGCCAGGACAAGCTCTGGACGTCATGAGTATGATGGAGAGGGTTCAGCCACACGCCCAAGCGTCAAATTACTCTAGACTTCGGGTATGGTTATCGATTGCAGACAAAAACTCCGTTTATCCGCATGGCCAAATCCCACGCTTCCAGCCTGCCCCTAATATGCGCCGATCACATGCACCGTTTATGCAGCGGATGCAGATATACCACGTTGTATCCCCGGAACGACCGTCCGTTTTATGTCAATTACATCAGAGACGACATGAGAGAGCTCTGGGCATATGCCTAGGGGACAGTCAGCGGTGGACCAAGCGGGAGTCTTGCACAATGCTTACCATGGGCTTGATATCCGGGTGAGGAACAGCATCAAACTGGTTGAACTGCAACTTGTAGTCGGGGCCAATGTTGATGTAGGCTCCCCGGTTCTCGGTAGAATCGCAGTATTTGGGGGCAGAGAAGACTGTGACGATTAATCTCGGATGCACTTCATTAGACACAAAGAGAACTTACCAGTAATGCAACGTCCGTCGTGCTGCACCTCGTATCCGTCCATGCGAACTTCGTGACTGCGAATGACGGCCTCGAGACCGTTGTTCTCGCAGAATTGCTTCGTGACATCGGGTCCAAATTGCATGCCAACGCCACGCTTGCTCGGGCCACGGCCAGGCTCGTCCTGAGGATCCGTCCACAGCATCTCCATCATGAGACCGGACTGGCCAGGCTGGCGCTGGGCGTGCCTGTCGAGCTTGCGGATATCGTCCAAAGTTACCTTATCGTCTGAGAATAAACCACCGTGCAGGACAAGGTACTTGGTTCCGATCAGGGTAGCAAGGGGCAGGGCTGAGAAACTCTCAGAGAACAGCTTGAAGATTCTGCGATTGTCAATGAGCGCGATTCAAATGATCTATCGGAAAGCGCATACCTCTCGTTGTACTTGGCCTTGCACTCGCCCTCAAAGCCGTATACTCGGTTCATATCGTCTGTCTCGTGGTTGCCACGGTTCAAGAAGAATGCCTTGGGTCTCAGCCACTTGTAAGCATAAAGCAGGAGAGCAATCTCGGTTGACCAAGATCCACGGTCGACGAAGTCACCGTTGAACAGGTAATAGTGCTTGTCGTTCGGGGTTCCATTCAGGCGGAACAGCTCCATCAAATCGAAGTACTGGCCTACACATGGGTTAGCCTCAAGTTCTTTAGCATCGAGGTACGACAGCTTACCGTGAGTGTCACCGCAGACGGTGAGCTGAACACCCTCAGGAACCTCCATCTCCACCATGGTGGGCTCGTCATAGACAAGCTTCTTGACGGCCAAAATGATCTGGTAGACGTATTTCCTGTGGATCTTCTTGCCAGTCTTAAACCTCTCCGTCATGTCGTCAATGAACTCCTGCGTCATCTCGCTTCCCAGTCTGACACCATCATAGTCTGCCTCGACGTTGATAGAATCAACGTCGAGACCCTCCGCAGCCGACGGCTCGTCGCCGACTTCAATGGCAGCGTAGAAGTCCAACTTGCGCACAATCTTTTTGCACTCGTCCAACTTGAGCTTGGCATCCTTATTGTTCGGGTCGAGCTTTATGCATTCCTTGAAGTCTACGAGGGCATCCTTGGGCCTGAGAATGGCTGTGTGTGCGAGACCTCGACGGAAGTATGCCTAAGGCGACGGGACGTCAGCATCGGGCTGTATAAACCGGCTGCCTGCTGGCAAGAGGCACGAACTTTTACAAACTTAGGGTTCAGCTCAATCGCTTTCGTACAATCCGCAATGGCATATCCGTAAGCTTCGGACTTGAGGTTTGCCTGCACCGGGACGAGAATTGGTCAGTCACACGAGCAACCTCGAGATGCAGGGTCTGTCGCAAAGGGAGGGGGCGGGGCAAACCTGGGCGCGGTTCGTGAAGAAGGTGGGCTCCTTGTCGTTCAACTCGATGGCCTTGGTGTAAAAGTCAATGGCAGTGGGCCAGTCGTGAGCAGAAAACGCCTTGTTGCCCTGGTTCTTGAAGGCCACGGCCTGCTCCTCCGGAGTCGACATGGCGGCAGTGGCAGCGCGGACTTGTTGCAAATGCAAAGTGTGGGGTAGTTTATCGTGGCGAAGAGACCTCGAGACGCTCTCTGGATCTGTCGCCCGCGGACTGGTGGGAGTAGAGTCGAGTCTCTTGAGCGCGGTTTTTGAGTGCGACACCGGGTTTGAAGCACACAGCAAGAACGGGAAGGAAAAGGAAGGGTCGTAATCGGCGAGGTTTTCGGCCTGCGGAAGCTCTTAGAAGGTTGAAGTTCCGGGGGACCAAGTCAAAAAGCTTCCTTTCGCGACGGTTCGGCCCTTAAACCCTCTTCGGAGCTAAGGTAACAGAAACAGTGCGCTACAACGCTGTGTTACTGCACCAAGCGATACGCTGAGCGCAGCTGCGGGGCGGCTTTCAGTTGCCACTTCAGGATCTCGACAGGGGTCCAGGAGGGCCAGCTCCGGGCCTAGCCCCTCCATTACTCTCAGCTTCCCAGCTGGCAGTTGCCACTGAAAAGCACAGGGCATGGGTGGATAGGGATGGCTTTAGCCGCTGATACCCCGATAGCTGCATACGAATCTTGGGAACCTCTAAGTGTCCCTTCTCAGGCTTATCTTTTATCGGCTCCACGTCATTTCATGACTGCAAGCGAGCGCAAGCCATCATAGTCTGTTGCGAATCTGACTTGCAACACAACAGCCTCTGCATGGCACCTTTACACCGCCCACGGTCTGTCCAGACACCCGACCTCGACGCGCTTGTCTAGCAACAGCCGGACTTCACGATGGAGCCTCCAAGCCAACAATCCAACGCGCTTGTGCGAAAGCGCACTGACACCGACCTCATGCCACCACCACCGCCCGCGAAGAAGATCAAGAGGCCCAAGAAAGTTATAGACGAAGACACATATACCGATGCCCTCTCAAAAATCATCGCGCGCGACTTCTTTCCCGGGCTGCTGGAGTCAGAAACTCAACAGGAATACCTCGATGCCCTCGAATCGAAGGACGCGGCATGGATCTCGAGCGCTGGACAAAGGCTACAGCGCGTGATGACCCCAGGAAGGCAGAGGGTGAAGAGACCACCGACGTTCGAAAATGGAGGTCGCACGCCGTCAGCGTACGGTGCAGACACACCAGCATCCGTCGCGCCAACAGTTGTCGAAGAGCAGAAGCCTGTTGTGGATACCAACTTGAGCCTCGCAAACTTCCAGGCGAAGTACACCAGTGAGGATAACGAGAGCTTCTATAAGCTCATGGACAAGCAAAGCCAGAAGAAAGCAGAGAAGTACGCATGGCTCTGGCGTGGGAACAAGCTGCCATCAAAACAGATGATCAAGCAAGCCGAGGTGGAGGAGAAGCTGGCTCAGACCGGTCGCCTGATCGATGATGGGTTTATCAAGAGAGACAGGCTGGCGATCAAGGACGCCGATGATAGACCAGCAAGGCCGGATAGCTGGAATGCCAATCCCAAGAATAATCTTATGTTTGGGCCGGACGGTGTTGAGGACGAGTACGAGAGCCCTGCCCAAAAGGCCGAGGCGACTTCGATGATGGCTCCGAAATCCATCAACTACCAGAACACAAGAGTTCCCCAGCCTGTGATCGTCGAAAGGCCACCATCTCCGACGATGTCTGCCGTGAGAGACGCCATCGCGGGCAAGCCGCGAAATGACGACCAAGCTTCAAGCGCGGTGGGAGGTGGAGAAACGCCAAGGGTGAATGGTTACGCCTTCGTCGATGACGCCGATGATGAAGACGAGGTTCTTCCAGCACCAATCATCAACTTAGGACCCGGTGATGCAACTCCAAATCCCTTTAAATTACAGGAGCAAGGCAAGAGAGAAAGTCTGCATCATCGGCTGGTTGAAAGAGCAGCGCAATCCAAGAGAGAGTCGGCGAAGAATGGATTGACCGGAAAGCCAGAAAGAACGCCAGTGCCAAAGTTCCCATCCAGTCCGAGGGTCTCCGGAGGGCTGACACCTGCCGCTCAGAGACTATGGAGCAAGATTGGAACTCCGAGACGGGGAAGTCCCAGCGGCTCAACTCCCAAAGCGACGCCGCTAAGGGCCCGAGGTTCACTATTGAAAGGAGGCTCCAAGGTTCCTCAGTGAGATGCAGGGGAATAGAACGTAATTAATGAATAACGATGGACGATCAAATAGGATAAGGATAGAGCAAGGATAGATACCACATCAAAAGAGAGCGCTGTGCTATGAGGCGGCTTAGCAATAGTCTTATTCTCTGCAACCTACCAAACATAGATGGGTTTAATATTAATAGACTACTAATCCAAAGACTCAATAAGAGATGCAAGACAACAATGCCAACAGAAAAGACTCAGAGCTTCATCGTGCATGCTCAGGATAAGGTCACTTACAAGACTGAAGATGTAGGGTGTGGCGCACCCTTAGTGCGATGCAACGGATAAGCGCATATATGGCTCCAAACAAGTTACACCCGTTGCACGTAGCCGTTACTCAACTTTTCCCGATTTATGACGATAACGACTTAGTCCCGGAGCTTCCAGAGAATCGTGCAGCCCTTTCTTGGTCGAGAATCGTGCAATGACTTGTGCGTGAGACAATTGAGAGTTGCCGCTCAGATGAGATTCGCCGATTTTGCTGTCGATCTGGCAGCGGTGCTGAGTGCATCCCGCTCAGTCGCATCCAAGCATGTCGCCCTGCGAGGTCGGCAGCTTGAGAGCTTCAGCAAAGCTTCCAGCTTAACGCGTCGAGCTCCGGTGGCACCAGGAAACACACGAGCAGACACCGCCGATGAGAGCATACCATCGACGACCTCACAAGAAGCACAGCCACCAACAGCAGAGGCACCACCAGCGCAGCCTGAGCCGACACCAAAAGTCACTCATGTCCCTCACACACCTCCAACTCACTTTCAGTCTAAGCCTAGCCATGGATCTGTCACCGAGCCAGATTCCAGCTCGGTTCTTTCGCAGCTGAGGGAATCAAAACCGTCCGGCTTTCCGTGGTCTGATGCGTCACCGTCGGTGGTAAAGCCCAAAGATGATGGCACTGCGAGCAAGGGCGCAATACCAGCGTATGGCGCTCCCGTCTCTGAAGAGCTTGACGACGTACCACCCGATATCAACATCAACATCTTCCACAGTAGCCGTGCTGCAAGTATGATAGGAAAGAAGGACGACAAGCCAGTGGATCAACTGTTTGGCGTTCGAAAGAAGCTTAAGCCGGTCGGTCTTCCCGAATTTGTTGTTCACTCCAAGCCAGCGGAGAAGGCGTCGGAGGATAGTTCACCAGACGTTAAACCCACTCCGGAGCCCACGCCAGCTGCACCTCGGGACGGAGATCTGAAGACAGAAACAGCCGAGACGGCGGCTCCATTTACTGCAGAAAGCGAGCCAGTCCTGAAAGCTTCTCCTATCGAAACGCAAAAAGAAGAGCCGCCAGTAGAGGACGTGCTTAGTGCAGCGGTCGACCAGTCCCCCTCCGCAGCCCCAGCATACGTTCTCAGAGAATCCAAAGTTCCCGCCACCCGTATTAGCAGACTTTGGAATTATGGCGGCTTGGCCGCTGGTATGATGGGAGGTGCCATAACGGAGGGCATCGGCAGGGCCTTTGGCGGCAAGGGCGAGGGCTCGGTATTGCTCAGCGCCGGCAACATGGAGAGGCTGGTGTCCAAGCTGTCCAGGATGAGAGGTGCTGCTCTCAAAATGGGTCAGATGATGAGCTTCCAGGACTCCAAGATGCTCCCGGGACCAATCCAGGAGGTGCTACAAAGAGTGCAAGACCGCGCTGACTACATGCCATCATACCAGAGAGACAAGGTTCTTGTGGCAAACTTGGGTACTGAATGGCGGGAGCTGTTTGGGGAGTTTGAGGAGAAGCCTATCGCTGCCGCGTCTATCGGCCAGGTCCATCGCGCTACGCTCAAGAATGGCAGGAAAGTGGCAGTCAAGATCCAATTCCCTGGCGTTGCCGACTCCATCAACTCGGACCTCGACAACCTCGGCATTCTGCTGAATGCCACCAAGCTTCTGCCAAAGGGTCTTTATCTCAACAAGACTATCGACAACGCGCGACTCGAGCTCGGCTGGGAGTGCGACTACGAGAGAGAAGCGCAGTGTCTCATCAAGTACAAGGAGTTGCTCGCCGGGGAGGAGGGCACTTTTCTTGTGCCCGATGTTCACCTGCAGGCTTCCGGGAAGAATGTCCTGACGATGGACTGGATGGACGGCATTGGAGTTACGAGAGTCAAGTCCTTCACCCAGGAGCAACGGGACTGGATCGGCACCCAGATTCTCCGCCTCTGCTTGAGGGAAATCACCGAGTTCAAGTTCATGCAAACCGACCCGAACTGGACAAACTTCCTCTACAACGCCAAGACGAACAAGCTCGAGCTGCTCGATTTTGGTGCTTCAAGGGAGTATCCGGACGAGTTCGTCACCCAATATGTCCAGCTCCTTGCGGCGGCCTCAAGAAGTGACTACCAGGGCGTCAAGGAGCTCTCTGAGAGCCTTGGATATCTGACTGGTCATGAGAGCAAGACGATGGTGGATGCCCACGTCAAGTCGGTGCTGACGCTTGCCGAGCCGTTCCTCGCCTCGGCACCCGAGGTCTACGACTTCAAGGACCAGACCATCACCGAGCGCGTCAAGGCCCTCATCCCAGTGATGCTGCGCGAGAGACTCGCGCCACCGCCTGAGGAGACATACAGCTTGCATCGCAAATTGAGCGGTGCCTTTCTGCTCTGTGCCAGACTCGGCAGCAAGGTCAGGTGTCGGGAAATGTTCGAGGAGAGTCTGAAGAAGAACGGTTACGCCGTCTAAAGCAGACATTTGGTCCGCTTGTATCATTTGTATTATCACTGTAACAACATGTTAGAGAGACTACGTGATGCGTCCCTGCGAAGTTAGACAGAAAAGGGCCGCGAAGCTGAAAGCCAACGCAGGCCATATAATAATTCTCGATAGATCACGCTAATGAACTGCCCCTCACTATCGAGGTCGCCTCTCCAACTTGTCCAACTCCTTTCTTTCCTTCGCGACGACCTTCTTGCGCTTCCTCTCGATAGACTTGTCGACTTGTCTCTTCTTCATATTCGAAAATTGGTCCACGAGTAGCCTCTTCTTCTGCTCTGCTTTCTTCAGGTAGAAAGGCTGCTTGCCCTGCTTCACAAGCTCCTTTTCGCGACGCTTGTGCTCCTGCATCAGCTCTTGCTCTCTGTCCTTTCGTTGCCGCGCCTTCATCTTGGACTCCATCGAGAGCAAGAGCCGCTTCATCTCTTCCTTCTTCGCCGCGTCCTTCGTCTTCCTGATCTCCGCGCGCAACTGCTTCATCTCGTCGGCGCGGTACTCGTCCAAGAACGCATACGCCTTCCTGGCTTTTGCCTCGTCGATAGGACCGCTGAGCGGGTCGAAACGCGGGTCGCGCACCTCCATCTTGGGCACGGCGATGACCTCGCGCTTGCGGGAGACCTGTCTCTTGCTGGACATTTCCATGGGGGCGTGCTTGCTCGTGCGCTTGGCGAGGTCGGCGGCGGACTTGGGCTTCCTGCCGTTCCCGGCCTCCTCGGGGCCAGAGTCGGAGTCGGAGTCCTGCTCTGAGGGTTCGGCGGCCGCGCCGCGTTTGCGACGTCCTGCTGGCATGGAGGCTTGGGCTTTGGCGAGTGCGCCGAATGAGACTGACGAGATGTCGATGGTGGGTTTCTTTGGCGGTGGCGATCCGTCAGACTGTGGTTCTGTCAGCATGAACTCTCAGGTCAATCAAAAGCGTGAGACTTTACCTCTTCCTCATCGTCTATCTCGTCCTCATCGTCCTCGTCTTCGCTCATCTCATCATCCTCCACGCCCATCTCCTCAGGCTCGCTGCTGAAAGTCTCTTCCATTTCTGGCTCCTCCTCTTCTCTCCTCGGCCGCACCCGGCGCTGAAGCCCTCCAAATCCTTGTTTTCTCTTTCCAGAAAGCATTTTGTGACGTACTGATACTTTTGCACTGAGAAGCTGTAAGAAACAGTCTCATGAATCACGTGGGGGATGTCTTCCGCACTGAAGCTAGCGAAAATTTTAGTGGGTCAACATGAGCGCGACCTGTAGATAAGAGACTATCTTATCGATTAGATAAGGCATCATGAAGAGGACATTTTCTCTCTGCGCGCATTCAATACCGCACGCCACATACCACATACACCCGTGCGAACAGCCGTGACGAACTAACTGACAGTTGTTATCTGAATAAATTTCACTACAAGCCAACTTGTGCCTATGCGGAACCAATTAGAGACATCAACTTACACCCCGCGACCTTAGACCCGCCCATGCGCCCCTCCATCTCAAACATCTACCCCAGATCTTTCCGGCTTGCCTTCCGCCAGCCGTACGCGACTTGGGGCACAAAAGCAAAGGTCCCCACGAGGCAAGGCGTCGGCAACCACGTTCGCGACCCTTTATTCGGATTCAAAGTACCTCCATACCCAGACGCGCAACCCGTGCCCTCATCCAAAGTCTACGCAATGGACATGCCCAACATGCAATGGTGGGCCAAACCCGCCCCAACCATCACCGGAGCTCCCGCCCAAACACCCGGCGGAAGCTTCACGATACCCGGCCTCGGAAACAACACACAGAACGGCTCCTTCCCTTTCCCCCAAGCGGCGCCAGCTTCTCAGAGCGCTCCTGGGCAAGCGCCCGACGCAACTCAGCAGCCCACTCCCCCCAAGGGACCCCGCGCAAAGTGAGCGAACCCATCATCTTCCATCGCATCAAGTGCAGGCTAACCAACCTTGGAACACCAGGGCCATGAGCGACCGCGATAAGATCGTAGCCCCTTCACTCGCCTCAGGCGGCGTCCCTGACCCGACAGCGGAATACCTCCAACGCGCCTCCGTCCCGGCGACCCTCCTGCCGACCCCGAAGCCGATCCTTGTGGTTATGGACCTCAACGGCACCCTCCTCTACCGCCCCAACCGGCGCAACGCGACATCCTTCGTCGAGCGGCCCTACGCCAAGCGCTTCCTGCAATACTGTCTCGACACCTTCCACGTGGTCATCTGGTCGTCCGCCCGCCCGCAGAACGTGCAGTCCATGTGCGACCAGCTCCTCCTCGGCCCGCCCATCCCGGGCAGCAAAGGAGAACGGGGCCAGTACCACGGTCGCGTGCTGGCCGTCTGGGGCCGCGACCGCTTCGGCCTCTCAAAGGCCGACTACAATCTCCGGGTGCAGGTGTACAAGCGGCTGCAGAAGGTGTGGGACGACCCCCGCGTCAAGTCGTCGCATCCCGACGCCGAGTACGGAGGCTGCTGGGACCAGAGCAACACCGTGCTCATCGACGACTCCCTCGAGAAGGCGCGCAGCGAGCCGCACAACCTGATTCGCATCCCCGAGTTCTTCGGTAACGACGCGGAGCCGGGTTTGGTGGTCCCGCAGGTTCACGACTACCTCAACTCACTCTGCTACCAGTCAGATATCAGCAGCTACATGCGTACGAACCCGTTTCAGATGAAGGAGGACTACAAGCTGGAACCGCCCGAGGAGAAGTAGTGGCGTTCCTGGGTTAGATTAGCACTTTGCAGATAAAAAGGTACCGGACGTATGCGGGCGTGGGCAACTGGCATGGGAGGATAGGATAGCCTTCATAGCATCGAGATACCCCTGGTCTTCGTAGATAGACATTGGAATGGAACAGACATTGAGTCGCTTTACGGTCACGAACACAATTGGGGAAACGCATTTTTTTGGTTTGATCATCAGGAATGTCCTGCATCTTTTGCCTAGTCCTAGTGACTCGGCACACAACATCTGGCATTACGCGCAAGATATCTCTTCTCGGGTCCATAACATCGTCTACACACCACCTTGCCTAATCGTAAACTCATTTCATCTCTGCCATAAGCCGTGAATGTCGCATCTCCCCCTAACAAATAAGTGACGCGCTTATTTGAAGACCTTGCCGTCGGCAACGGGGTACTCCTTGCCGTTGTGGGTGATGGGCTTCTCCCAGCCCCAAGAGTCGGAGACGTACTGCTTGTCCTCGGCCTTGGTGTGGTCGAGCTTCTCGAAGTCGTAGCTCTCGTAGTCGGGAGCGACGTCGAAGGCGGGCTTGTAGTCCTGGCCACGGATGACAAAGGCTCCCTCAATGACGGAGTCGTTGTTGGCGCCGTAGACGGCAGCGCATCCGAAGATGAACTTGCGGGAAGCCTCAAGACGGTTGTTGAAGCCACCAATCAGGTTGTTGGACATGAAGGTCATGGTGAGCTCGTCGTTGTACTTGTACTTGACCTTCCAGAGGGAGAACTCCTCAAAGTTGGCGTTAGACCAGAACCAGTTCATGGCCTCATCGTGGTTCTTGATGTTAGAGTACTGACGCTTCCACTCCTCGAGGTCGAAGGTGGCGCGGGGCAGCTCAGCAAGGGGGTGCTTGGGCTTGGGGGCGGCAGGGGCCTCCTCAGCAGCGGGGGCAGCGGGCTTAGGGGCCTCCTTCTTGGCCTCCTTCTTGGGCTGCTCAGGCTTCTTGGGGGGGACGTTGGTGAGCTTGGGGGTCTCGAGGTACTCCTGCTTCTCGGAGACGGCGGTCCAGATGTCCTGGTTGATGATGGTGTCGTACCAACGGGTGACGTTGGGGTTCTCCTGGCGCCACTGCTTGTCGAAGAAGAACTCGAAGCCACGGGCAATGATGCCGGCGGCGAAGAGGTCGGCAAGGGTGATGCGCTCGCCAACGAGGTAGGTGTTGCTAAGGAGGTGCTCCTCAACGACCTTAACGGCCTTGAGGGCAACCTTGGAGGAGTCCTCGACGGCCTTCTTGTTGTAGGCGTCCTTGCCGAGGAGGGGGCGGTACCAAGCACCCATGGGGGGGAGGACCTCAGAGTTGAAGTAGGACATCCACTTCAGGATGGAAGCGTAGCTGCAAGACGGTTGGTTAGTTCTGTGTTCTCAATCTCGGTGGGCGTCAGATTGTGTGACTCACTCCTGCTTGGTCTTGCCGAGAAGGGTGGTCTTCTCGTTCTGGGAGGTGACTGTAGCCGGGTTAGCTGATATGCCCCGACGCGCGGTTTCCAAGCATTGCGAAGGAAGATGGCAAGATCAGAAATTAGAACTCTATCCACACGGTGGTTCGGACAGGGATAACTGTAAATTTTGTGCTTATTCGTCATTTCAGAGGGGTGAGGGCTGTGATGTTTGTGGCGCGAGAACAATCGGCGCCCAACAAAGGGACTGGGCTTATGTGACTCAGGACGAACATACTGTAGATGGCGATGGCGATGCACTCAGACAGAGGGTAGCCATCCTCGCCGAGGAAGGCAGGGACCTTGCCGAGCTTGTTGGCCTTGAGGTGCTCGATGGAAGGCTTGGTGGTGTCGGCCTCGACGTACTCAAGGTCGACGTTGTTGGCCTTCGCGACGGCGCGGATGGCCGCGGTGCGGGGGTTGGCCTGGAGGGGCGACAAGTCAGCTTCGAATTCGCAGAAGAGATCGCAAAGTCGAAAAGGAAATCAAGAGGCAATTGTTGATTGCTTACCGGGTAGGTGAAGAGCTTGCCGAACGCCATCTTTTTTTCAGTTGAGCGACTGAGATGGAAGGGTATCAAAAGTGTGTGAGGTGATGGACTGAAGAGAGAGAATGGAAAAAGTTCGACGTCCCCCGCTGCTGAAGGACTGCAATTTTTTTGAATGAGACGGCAATTTCGAGACCAGTGCCCCGCCGTGGCCACCCAACCCCTCCTCGCCCGAAAGCTCCAGGGCCAGTCGCTGTGGCTTGAGTGAGGGGTATCAGTGTAGGCGAGGCAACGGAAGGTCTGTGCGCATAGCAAAAGTGGCTGACGATCGTGGCTGACGGCGATCAGCGGTCCGATATTCTCCCGCCGTACCGCCGACAGGAAATTCTAGCTTCGCTGAGGCTGATGATCACGAAGATATTCGCGACATCGCGACGACCGCCCAATCGACGAGGGCGCTGACCGAAGTCCCAAAAACATGTCGACCATACGCCACGGCCTGCGGCAGACGCTCGGCTTGCGCCAGGCGGCGAAAAGCCAGCATGCGAAGCTGCAATGGCAACGACCGAGCATCCAGATGGGCATCAAGTCCATGTCGACCTCGACACCTATCGAACCCCCGAGACGGCCACCGGGAGACGCTCTTCCAGATCTCACAGCCCTCCCGCCGGGCTTCGATATAGCAAAGCTCACTAAAAGCAAGCTCGCCACTCCTCTAGAAGACCCATTCCCCAAATTCGTCCACGCCCGCGCGGTGCCCGTCTCTCCGTCCTACTTCTCCAGGGAGCCTCACTTCAACGACTCCTTCATCAAGTTCTCGCACCTCATGGAGAAGTACCAACATCTCCCGCTCTCGCCACCGGAAATGGTTCCCCGACAACTGTGGAGGACGCTGAAGGGATACCGCACGACGCACGGAGAGCCAGTCAAGGCGAAGCCCTACAGCCAGCTTCTGGCCATGATCAAGCACCTGCACGCCATCATCCCTAAGCTGATGCCCGAGGACGTCAAGCAGGCCCTGGAGGAGTTCAAGAGAGACATCGATCCGTTCAAGAACGCGGCTAAGGTCAGGCCCCTCGACAAACACGGGCGTGCGCTGGGAATCGGCCGGAGAAAGACGTCAAGCGCCCGTGCCTGGGTTGTCGAGGGCACCGGAGAGGTGTTGGTCAACGGCAAACCTCTGAATGAGGTCTTTGGCAGGATTCACGATCGCGAAAGCGCCATCTGGGCACTGCGAAGCACAGCGAGGACGGACAAGTACAACGTATGGGCGCTCGTGGATGGCGGCGGCGTCACAGGTCAGGCCGAAGCTCTTACTTTGGCAATTGCCAAGGCGATGTTGGTTCATGAGCCCGACTTGAGGAGGTCATTGAGAAAGGGTAAGTCGACTTTTCGCGACCCGGCAGTCTCCTGTCTTAGGGACAAGATGCTAACCCATCTGGATGTGCAGCTGGCTGCATTACGCGCGATGCGAGAAGGGTGGAAAGAAAGAAGCATGGCCATCTCAAGGCCAGAAAGTCGCCTACCTGGGTCAAGAGATAGAAGCGTGTCTGGCCGTGGCAGGGGCAATCGGTCACCCATGCCAATCACCTTCTTGTTGTACTACCACCCTCGTGTATTCATAGAAATAGGGCAGCTCGAACAATGCCAGCCTATGATGTCCACCAGCCCTGCAGCCTCGAGATGGAATCGGCAAGGCGTCTAGCGTGACAAGCTATTTTGTCGTGATAAGATGGGAGCACAAAGCGGCCCTCGGTAATGACGATGCAGGCTGGCCTTGTACCTCTTGCTAGCGCGATCATACCCTTGGGAATACAGTAGGCCAGGCATCGTCTTTTCACTCGGTCATTCCGGAGTCTCAACGATGCTAATATCAGAGAGGATGGCTACACACACACACACACACACACACACACACACACACACA
>JABGLZ010000667.1:3969-50774 GCA_014705045.1 Colletotrichum theobromicola | reverse complement strand
GGGGGGGGGCTTTTCGGGCGATGGATGGGTTCGTGTACGATGTGTAGATCAGGGCTTCCAACCTTTGCGAGTAGGTTTAGTTTTAGATCAATACGACGGGTCCATTCAACGTCACACCTCCCGAGGCAAGCCGCACGATTCAAAGCCATCACGTTTGCGTACGCTATTGATACACGTTGGGAAATCGTCTAGACGTCAGGTTCCAGATTCGTGATCGGTGCCTGGGTAAGTTAACTTTGGGTTTTCTCCCCTTCCAGAAAACGTCTTTTTTTGGTCCCCGCCCAGCCTTCATGATTCTATTACGCTCACCGCAACCATTGCTCTCGTCTAGTTGGCAGGGAGTCGCTCCACGACCGCGGCCATCTCCTCGTCCGTGTATATTCTGAAGCCCTTCTCCTTCGTTACACTCGCCAGCTGCACGTTTTTCGAGTCCAACTTCTCCTCCATAACCTGCTTCAGTGTCTTGAGCACAAGCGTTTCGGCGTCGGTAATCGTCAGAGACTGGAAGTCATGTTAGACACGGTTCGAATGCATCGCCGCGGAGGGGTCTCACCTTGTGGTACTCGTTCTGCAGCTCAGCCTGAGCGCCCTCGGAGCCGGAACCGATGGCCTTGGCGTCGTAACGGTAAAAGGTGCCGCTGGGCTCGGCGTGGAAGAGCTGGGGGCCGTCCTCATCGTAGCCGGCAATCAGGAGAGCGACACCAAAGGGGCGGGACATGATGGTTTCCTCTCCCTCGGCACCCTCGCCGAAGCGGAGGGCCAGGTCGCAGATGGCCTGGGTGCACGACTCGACGCGGAGGGGCTCGTTGTAGTTGAAGGCGTGGGACTGGGACTCGACGCGGGCGTGCTCGACCATGGAGCGAGCATCGGCCTGCAGACCGCTCATAGCGCATCCGATGTGGCGGTCGATCTCGACAATCTTCTCGACGGAGGAGGTCTCAAGGAGGGTCGAGGTTACGCGCTTCTCGACACCGAGGACGACACCCTCGGAAGTGGCGACACCGATGGCTGTGGAGCCGAGCTTGATGGCCTCAAGGGAGTATTCGACTTGGAAGAGACGACCTTCGGGGGAGAAGGTGTTGATACCTCGGTCTGTTGTTGACGGTTTGTCAGAAGAGCTCCTTGTCGTAGACAGGGAAGGAGGGCAGTAGGCTTACCGTATTCAGATCTTGCCATAAACATCTTGACGGTGTTCTGTGTGTCAAATTGCTAGAGAGGAGAGGAGGTGATGAACTTCGTCCAGAGGAATTGATCGGTGTGTTCAACTCCTGAGCTTTGCGGGCGTGGGTGAAGATGCGGTTGCGGGATGCTGGGGTGGTGGTGGTGGTGGATGGAGGGGAGCTTGTGGTGCAGGCAAGGTAACCAAACGGTGACGGTGGAAGGCTGAAGCACACCTCAGTCAAGTCGTTAGGCAAGCACCAGCCTACGCAGCCGCAAGCTTCTTGGGGGGACACTCCAGCGGTAGCACCACCACCACCAGCAGGACTACGTACCTTGCCTGGCCCGGGCTACCCAACCTTAGCGCAGCTTGCTCCTGTCCCCTGTTCGTCTGTCCAAAGCTTCTGATTGGTTGCAGTGACAACATCCCCTCCAACAGCTGCCCGCTGTCCCGTCCCCGGAATATTTCAGGGGTCAGACGAGCCCCGGGGCCGGGGTCAACAACACGCGAAGATTTTCCGAGCAGACGCGCCTGGGCTAATTAATGGGCACTTTACCGTGTGTAGTGTACGGAGTAGCCCAGCCCAACCTGCTGCCCGCCGCTTAGACCTGACGAGTGCGACTCTACAGATAGAGGGGCACAACTTGACGAACAAAGAGGGACTGGCAAAGAACCAAGGTGCACGCCTTCCCAAGACACGGCCGCGGACGAGACGAATGCCCCAATCGAGAGGACGACCATTCCGAGAAAACAAGCCCCCCAAGACGCACCATACCCCACCAATGCAGTCGGCGTCATGTCGTCTGGCACGCGCCGCGCGAACGGCACAGCCTCCGCAGCTGCGGATCACGAACGACTCTCAAGGGCGTCACGCATGAACACTGCGGCAAACGGAGGAGGCAGCGGCAGCGGGAGCGCGCACCCAAGCTTTAGGAGCGAACGCAGCGAGCGGAGCGATGCGCGCCAGCAGCAGCGGGAACGGGAGCGCGAAAGGGAACGAGAGCGGGATCGCGATGCGGGAAGCAATGCACACAAGAGGTCTGCGTCAGGGAACCCCCGCACCACGAGCAGGACGCAAGAAGATCGCCACGTAGAGGAGAGGAGAACAGAGAGGACGTACGTGACCCAGCTGGAGACGCTCGTGCAGCGGACGCGGAGCCCTGAGAGGGGGGACCGTAGAGGCGACAAGGGCAAGCCCAAGGATGACAAGTCAAGAACGGCCGAGACGAAGCCCAAGGAGGCCAAGGCCGAAACACCATCCGGTGAGATTGCAGTTCGCCGTCGTGATCAAGGGGCGTTGTTTACTGACTTGCGCTTGCAGCACCATGGAACCCTGAGGCGACGCTTCTTCCCCATACATCTGCACCGTTGGCGTGTCGAATATCCATACCGCCATTGGCGTCCCAAGCGCCACAACCCCAGCAACCGAAACCATTGAGTGAGCTATCACTCGAAGCACAGGAGGCGGTCATGATTGAGGATCTGCTGTTTGTGTTCATGGGCTACGAGGGCCAGTACATCCGCTTCGCCAAGACGTACAACCCGCACGAGGAGAGGGATCGCCTTTCAGGGCCGACATTTAGGATATTGCCTGGCCTCGATCCGAGTCTGCAGGACCTGACGGCGTCGATGCTGAAGATGGCGACGTACTACTCTGCTCTCGAGATGTTCGTCGATGTGCAGAGCAGAGAGGAGTTTGGCGCTGTCAACCACGCGCTGTGTGCCTCTGTCAGGAAGTTTCTCCACGACTACCTCGTTATGATTGCGCAATTGGAAACGCAATTTCTGACGAACGAGACCTTCACGCTCCACGTCCTAAACATACACACCCTGCCTACCAACCAAATGATGTCGCACCTATACTCTTTGGCACACGAGCTGCTGAAGCGAAATGCGCTCCTAGACGATGACGACGAGGAGGAAGAGAGCGACAGCGCGGACGACATTGAGAACATTCTAGAGTCCCTCCGCGAGGGCGGTGATCTGGTGCCGGGATCGGGGAAGAAGATCTCCAAAGGCGGTGTCGTACTCGGTTTGCTCACAAAGAGACTGGAATCCCTGTCAGGAGACCCGGCGGCGCGGGCACTGCTGACAACGCTGCTCCGAGACGCCAGCAAACCGTACATGGTCATGCTCAACGAGTGGCTACATCACGGTGGCATCAATGACCCGCACGCCGAGTTCCTCATTAAGGAGCAAAAGAGCATCCGGAGAGAACGTCTAGAACAGGATTACACGGACGAGTACTGGGAGAGGCGGTACACCATTAGAGAGCATGACATCCCGCCCCAACTGGAAGGTGTCAAAGACAAGGTCTTGCTGGCAGGAAAGTATCTCAACGTGGTCAGAGAGTGCGGTGGCGTGGACGTCAGCAAGGTCGTGTCGGACGTGCCGAACTCGTTCGACGACAGCCGTTTCCTGGAAAACGTCAACAACGCATACGCCCACGCCAACGAGTCCCTAATGCAGCTGCTGCTCACCACACACTCCCTGCCCGCACGGCTGCGGTCGCTCAAGCACTACTTCTTCCTGGACCCGTCCGACTACTTTTCCTACTTTCTCGAGCTCGGCGCCTCGGAATTGCGGAAGCCCGTCAAGTCCGTTAACACCGGCAAGCTGCAGTCCCTGCTCGACCTGGTCCTGCGCCAGCCTGGCAGCATCGTGTCTCTGGACCCGTTCAAGGAGGATGTCAAGGTGGAGATGAACGAAATCACCCTCACAAAGTCCCTTCAGAGGGTCGTCAACATTACGGGTATCGAGCAGGGCGAGTCGCTGCAACCTCTGGCGAACCAGCCGGTCGAGAACGACAAGAACGCTATCGGCTTCACGTCGCTGCAGCTTGACTACACTGTGCCCTTCCCCGTCTCTTTGGTCATCAGCCGCAAGACCGTGTGGCGTTACCAGGCACTGTTCCGCTACCTGCTGTCACTCAGATACCTCGAGTCCCAGCTGTCGACGACATGGCACTCGCAGACGTCAGGCATGACGTGGTCTCACAAGAGCTCCTCGCGCAGCCTCGAGATTTGGAAGCGCCGGGTGTGGACGCTGCGCGCGCGCATGTTGGTGTTTGTGCAGCAGCTCCTGTATTTCTGCACGGCCGAGGTTATTGAGCCCAACTGGGCAAAGTTCATGTCCAGGCTCAAAGTCAAGGAGGACGGCCAGGACGGTTCTGGTACCAACGAAGGACCGACGAGGACGGTGGACGAGCTGATGCAGGACCATGTGGATTTCCTGGACACGTGCTTGAAGGAATGCATGCTCACCAACAGCAAACTTCTAAGGGTAAGTCTGGGGATATGCCTGCTGGGACAGGATCACACAACTAACAGCCAACAGATCCACTCAAAGCTGATGCAAACCTGCACAATCTTCGCAACGTACTCCAACTGGCTCTCGCGTGAGCTGGAAAAGGCCGACCCAGACTTGTCCGGCACCACCAAGCCGCCCAATATGACGCAGAAGCAGTGGCGCGCCTTTCAAGAGGTCCGCACGCAGAAGCCCTCGGGCTCGCACAGCGAGTCGGCGTCGTCGGCGGGCGCGGGCGAGCAGCACGAGGCCCGCGTGGGCAACCTCTTTGAGATCATGAAGAAGTGGGAGGGTAACTTCAGCAGGCACCTGCAGATCCTCCTGGACGCGCTGAACCACTACGCCGCGACGGAGACGGTTGTGCTTCTCAGTCTATGCGCGCGGCTCAGCACGGCCAACCAGGGGACGGAGTATGCGGGGTTGAGGAACGAGGATGAAAGCATGGCATGAGAAGTGTGTTGTGAACGTTACATACCCTTCCTTTCGAAGAAATCAACACGAGACGGCGTTCTGGGGGTTGGAGCAGACGGGGTTCATCGTTCCAGGACGGCACAAAAAGCAGTAAAGGGGGCAGCAGGGGCGGGTTTTGTCCACATACACCCTACCTAGACAGATACCATTGATTTGCTGATGCGCGCAGCGCCATGTTCAGGCTTCATGTCCGTCGTTTGTGCGTGTGCAGTTCGCGTTGGGCCTTAATACATCTTGTGTTATGACAGGATTTCATTTCGCTTCATGCCTGGGAGAGGGGCTTTCGTTTGCCCTCGGGGAGGGGCCCCCTCGGGTATGCGGATAAGGTATTATACACTTGGTGGTAGTACATGGATGAGCCGCCGTCTGACATCTATTTCTCCAGAGCCTCCTTGACGATCTCTGAGACGCGCTTCTTGTCAACCTCGAGGTCCTTGCCTTGGACGGCGGCGTTGACCAGCTTCATGACCTCGCCCAAGGAGACCTTTCCGGCAGCGGTGGCCTGCTCGATGGCCTTCTCGACGTGCACGCGGACGTCGGCCTCGGTGACGGTGAGGACGCCCGAGTTGGCAATGTACTCGGCCATAACCTTGGCTTGGAGATCCTCCTTGTCGGCCAGGTCGTCGCGACCGGCGGCACGGAACTGGGCGGCGGCGTCCTGGCCAGCGCGCTGGGTCTTGCGCAGGAGAGCGACGAGCTGGGCGTCAGTGACGATGGGAGACGACGTCTTGGCAGCGTTGTTGGTGGCGGACAGGACAGAACGCAGGACGGAGAGACGAGCGGCATCCTTGGCGCGCATGGCCGTCTTCAAATCGGCCTTGAGATTGGCCAGGAGCGGAGGCGCGGCCGGGGCGGCGTCCGAGTACAAGCGGAGCGTCCGGGGAAAGGCGCGGCCGGACACCACCGTCGGCCGGAGAGTCTGCAGGAGACGCGTTGATTGTCGGGCGGCCATTGTGGATCTGAAAGAGGTTCTGTGTTGGTTGGAGAATTGAAAGTGTCGATCAGAAAATTAACTTTTCAATTGGTCGTTTTAATTGTCGCCAAACTCGTCAAAACTTGAGCGTTGCGTAAATTGCTGTCCGATGTTGCTGTCGGTGGCTCGAGAAAGAAAAAAAAAATCGAGTGTTGCGAATTGTCGTCGGGTTGCATAAATTTGAGCAAGCTTCCCATTGGCCGGAGCTCACAGGCTGTTCCAGATGTGCACAGAGGTCAGCGGCGTTGGTGGCGCATTGCGGCTTCGGCGCCCGCCAGGGCGACGATGGAGCTCCCCAAGGGCCGAGGTCTTCCAGGCTCGGTGCCCAGTCCCTACCTCCCAAAGCGTCTGTCAGGGTCGTCCGTTCGTTGGTTCGTCGTATTTTGGGGGGGAGGAGACTGGGTCCACTGATTAACACTTCCATTGACTGATATCTGCGACTTTGACAGTTTCCTCGTGCCCGTTCGTTGGCCGGAGCATGGACATGTTGAGACATGCAGAGAACATGCATAAGGTTCGGATCACACAAAGAGTTCAACGACGCGTCCTTCGCGAATCCGACTGGAATGCTGCGATCCAAATGCGACGTCTGTGCAATTTCCAGAGCTTCCCAGCGTCGTCGCCTGATGTGCAGGCTGCCAGGGAATCTGCTGCACCAGCATGGGTCGGGGCACTCGCAAACGCCTCCGGATACACATCCACCGGGGCATCAGGCACAAGGTTCCGGGGGGGCATACGGTCGTAATATAAGTTCGGCTGGGCGGCCAATCTGCCAGCGACCGACCTCGCCTCAGCCAGTAGCAGTATGAGTGTTCGTGGCGGCGAGCAAAGAAACTCCCAGAGTTGCAAGCTCGTCGCCATGGTGGCGGATGGTCCTTTGGTCGACATTGTTGATTCCGGAGCACTAGAGCCGTCGCCAGTGCAGTCCAGTCTAGTCTGTTCGTCGTCGACTCGGACAGGTACGGAGCACGACACAAAGCGGACCTTGTTCAAAACGTCTGTGCCATGGAGCTGCCAGGATAGCCAGGATGGAGCTCCCGAAGCCGGGGAACCTGGGCCGCTCGAGGCTCTGGGCGCTCACCGGCGTGGGAACCGGCAGGATATTGGCGTGGACTGGCTCTTCAGATGAAAGTGGATTCCGGTGAATTGCTGCGTACCCTCAAATGGAACACGACTCGACTGCCTGCGCAGCTCGGGGCATGGCACGGATGACGTGCGTGCCCTCTCAGTCAGATGATGGCCGAGGAATGTGTGTGTGTGTGTGTGTCTGCGTGTACCTTATGTGTGTGTGTGTGGCTGAACTGTGTGGGAATGTGCGCTCAATGTGATGTAAAATGCTCCTCTCTGTCCCTCACCGAGAGACGACCCGACGGTCTGGTAGCGAGTTAAATCTGCGCGTTCGTTATCCATTATCCATCCTCCCCTGAACTAGGCAAGAACCAACCGCAGGACGGCTCCTCTTCTGGGCGAAAGCAGACACGCTGCCGTCCTGCCTCCCTCCAATCTAAGCCCAACTCAGGTGAGGTGGACAAAACGAGCCCAGGTCCGTCCAGTCGGGTACCCAGACCGGGGGAACCGCCTTTTCTCCTGCCCTCCACCGCTTCCCTTAGCTTCCGTTGCTCTCCACTTCAGGTCTCGGCCTCCCGTCTTTCGACTTCATGCCTTCTTTCTCATCCTTTGCCTCATGTGCCGTAAACCTCGCCCTTGCCTGCAAAGTATCAGTCGAAACCCGGCTTACACAACGGCCAACCTCACAGACGATACCATCACACCCTGACCTGATTACGACTTCTCTTTCGCCGGGCCTTCCGTGGCAGCAGCAGCGGCTGGAGGCAGAAATTCCCTCGGCAGTCCCAATGCCTTCTTCCCCATGAAGCTCCAAAAGGCTGGGCAATTCCAGATCCGGGCCGTCATCGGCGTCACTCGCACCTGCCACGTCGCCGACAACGCAGCAGCTCCACCTCGACTAATACCGCTGATAGTGTGGTCAGCCAATTTTGTGTGGAGTCTGGGCAAGAGCTGAAGCCTTCGTGGGGGTGACTGCTTCTGTCCCTTCACAATGGAGCCATCGGGTGCGAAGAAGTCAAAGTAAACACAAGAGACTTGCGAGCTAGGCACGGGGTATTCGCTACCGTGACATCGTCATCATCAGAAGCCCAGAAAAGATTGCCCACCGAAACTACCGAAATCGATCCCTCTAAAGGCTCTCCTCCTGGATCTGCAGTAAAACCGATTCGCCAAACATGATTCGCCTCAACGACGCTTACGCCCTATACATACATACCTACGACGGGCCAGTCAGCTCTGGTGGTCTTGCAGCCGCAAAGTTTCAGGGAACACTCACATTGGAAAATACGCCTGTTGCGAGTAGCGGATCATGGTCCTTTGTGTCAGTAACAGCTCCAACCCTGGGTAGTCTGCGAATAATGGGAAAACTAACCCTGAACTCCGGATTGTCAGCCTCACTTCTGGCCTGTGCGACGAGGACTTGGAACTCCTGAGACGTCATGCTATCGCAAAGCGGTCAGCTGTTTTCCCCGAACGCTGAGTTGTAGCGGCTGCTCGGAACTCACCCCCGGAACTCCGTCATTGGATAGTGTCCTAACGACGATAGGAATCTCCTTACGTTCTCTCTGTTCGCCAGGCCAATCTGATGTTGCCGCGGATCTTGCCTCTGGTCAGCATCGGCAATCTGCCCGCAGTGTTCGGCGATTCCGTACCGTTGGACCATCCGCAGGTTGGGAGCGGGATCATTTGCGTTTCTACCGAGTCGAAGCCTGCGCTCTGCATCCAGCTTTGCATCTGCAAGGGAGCTCGAGGGTCTTTGTACGGTTGCATGCTGTCCAGGTATCGTCTCGACCACCTCCGAAGCGCGTGATCTGGTCATGTCAAAAGTCAGCAGTTGCGCCCAAGGGGATTCAGGGGGAAACGCACTCTGTGTCAGTGTACCGTTGTCCGACTGTGCGTTGAAATAGATTTCCACCGTCTGGACCCAGCCACCGGGTCGAAGCACGCGATGGATGTCACGCAGATAGTCCCTCCATCGATTTGAATGAATCCCTCCGGCCATCATCTGGCTGTGGACCAAGTCGAAGTGGTTGGATGGAAAGGTGAACCTGACCAGGGTTAGCGGTGGTTCGGCTGGGAAGCAACCACTGGGTGTCCGAGTTGACTACCTTCCATTCAGATCATCGACTTGAAGGTTCAAATTTGGCGGCGTTTGCGTTTCGTCGGGCCAAATGTGCGGGCAAATATCGATGCCCACCACCTATTGCGCCGGTCAGCCATCGTTTTCGGAGCACAGAGTCAGATGCCAGAATCGCACGATTTCGATCTCAATGGCGAACGAGCTCTGGGATGCAGATGGCGGTGAGGACTTCGCAAGCGGGAGCAGACTGTTTCGCACCAACGCGGAAAAGGAGTCCCCGCTTAGGGGCATGATGGTAAACGTCACCGAAGACGCTGAGCCTCTCCGTTCGCCCCGAGCCATCTTGCGCATCGCCAGACGTCTGCCAAAGTCAAGTGAATGCGTGGCAAAGGCCTTTGCACACACGTGCATTACGTACCTCGCAGCTTGGGTGTCGCTGTGCAACTTCGATTGCCCAGTCGCCGGTACCGAACCCGCATTCGAGTATTCGGCGGGGTCTCGTGATGGGTGGAAATATGAGCGAGTTCTCGAAAACTATCGAGAAGAGATAGTGCATCATTTGCAAACGCTCGATTTCGTCCTACAGGCCGGGAGAAGAGACTAAGCAACGCGGTCAGGGATTTCAGGGGCTCTACGGGCCTTCTTTACCTCATCTATGGGTGCGAAGTAGGCACCGTTGTCGACGGCATATCTTTGGAACTCTCTTCCCAAGTATGTGATTGTCTCGAGAAAGGTGGTGTCCAACGGGACCGTTTGCGGATCGCTGGAGAGAAGTCAGTGGACGCTTTCGCTGAAGGCGAAGAGGTGCAACCGTACTTCGCCATGATAGCGGACGGCAGATGGAGTCGAGGGCACTATGCCTCGCTCTGTGAGGCTGCAGAGAGTTATCCTACTCGACGAAGACTCCTCGAGACGATCGTTCGGGAATGAAGTCGAGATCGTGATCAAGGTGTGTGCTGTGGTCCTACCAGACGTTGGTTCAAGTTCAGAGACGGAACGGAAGACAAGGACCAGACTTCAAAGCACAGCCTACTCGAGAACCCCGAAGGACCTTTGACAGAGCCATATCGGAAGCACAGGGGCCTTCACGAAGGCGGCAGCCGTGTCTAATAGACATAAAATGGACAGCCCGCTGTGCTGGAGGTGGAGACATGGGCCGGTCAGACTTCAGATTGGACTGGCATTCGTTCTACACCCCACGATGTCGCTGTCGATCCTAGGTTAGCACACACACTACCTACAACCAAAGAAGGCCTGTTACGGCGGTCTTTGGTTCGTGGTGCAGACGAGGCACACTTCAGGTGACATGGATATGTCTTCTGGTGTTATTGCTGGCCCCGGAAACCCCCCTGTACGCACGAAAATTCGATAATGGAGCCGGCAGACAACCAAGACGTGCTAATCCTAGGCCCTCGAGTGGCATAGGGCGGGTGTGGCAGCGGGTCCCAACCATCCTAGACACCGCTTTTACCAGCTGCCAGATCCATGGATTCCGTTAACCGCGGCGGCTTTCACAAGCTGTTCCGGCTTCCAGGTAGACGGTTGCTTTTTGGACGACCTGGTCATCGTCTAGCGGGACACGCCATCACAGACCAACTTCTCACAGGGCGGCAGGGCTGCAAAATGGCCACTCATGCTACCTACTAATTACCCGAGGCCTTGTCCATCAATGGGATGCCGTGGCCACAACTCGCCGTTCACGTTGGAAGTCATACACAAGACGTCGGGGTCGGACGAATAGACCGATCCCCCTCATCCTGTACGCTGTATGTACGGTCGACGCATCCACACCCAAGACAACGCCCAGTGGTGGACGCCGTTCCTGAGACCAACCGCAGACCCGGAGTACAGGGCCCAACACACACCCTCTCGCGCTGCAACCCTCCAGCGCCCAGGGAATGGGAAGCTCTTCAGCAAACACGGCGTGCCATCCCTTGTTTCCTGGCTATTCCCCTTCCGCCCCCCTCCTCCCTCGACCACGGGTGGAAACGTTGCTCAAAGGAGGGGTTGCATGGCCGATCTGCACCCATTGCACGCGGAGCTATAATCGAGTCCGAGGACTCTCATGTCCCAAGGATCCGGTCGTTGGCTTATGTCCAAATGGCGAAGGAGCGAAGGAAGGTGGGAAGCCAACTTGGACCAGAGGGGCACTGAACAACACCCGATAGGACCGCGAGTCACACAAAAGGGGTGATCCTCCACGGCGCGACGGCCTCTCGCGCCAGGCGGTAGGTTCTCGTCGCAACGGCTTCCCGAGAACGTGGACTTGGGATCTTCTGCCCGTCAGCTTCTGCGGGAGCTCGTCTGCTGTTCCTGTCGTGGCCACGAGACGCGGCGAGGGGAAAGGCCCCGGGGGCCGTACGGGTAGGATGACCAAGGAATACAGACTCGAAGAAAGGTTCCCCATTACCTCGTACGACAAGCAGGCTGAGTCTCTTCTGAGTCGGTCGCTTGTCTTGTTTGGCATAAAGCAGGCTGGGACCATATGCGGCCGACAAACCTCAAGGGCGGAGTCGATGGTCTGATCCTCTCACAGTCTCGCAGGCAATCATCTGCACTCAAGCTAGCGCAGTGAGACCCGTACCAGGGCTGCTGTATTTCACAGCACAGCAGACGGGAGGGGAGAGACGAAGACGAACCGCGCAGCGAAGGCATCGATCGCTACTGTGCTGAGTACACATGCCTGTCGTCGTTGCAACTGGAGACCTGCACCACACCATCCCGAGGCTCTCTCGTTGGCAGGGCTTCGGTCGGATGGCGGCACAATATGCACAAGACAGGCAAAAGCTCTACAAAACATAGGTAGGGGCATGTATGTGTCTTTGGCCTGTGGGTTGCGTCGACGGTCGCTGCATTTTGACACGTTGGCGTATTCGGGTGCGTGCGTGCTGGTGGCTTTAATTACCTCACTCCCTTTGCTTCTAGTGGACGTTCCCTTTTCTGTCCCTATCCCATCCTGGCAAGAGTTGCTTATAAGGTCCGGGGGGCATGGCTTTGGAAATGCCTAGGTGCAGCAAGTTCGCACCAACAACGCTTCTCGTGCGGAGTTGGTTTGATGAAGGTTGGAAGAAGAAATTGGGCGACCCAGTTCACTCACGAACCCTCGGCGGGCCGCTCTGCAGGCTCAAAACTAAGAGAGAGGAAATAGCCACCACCAACCCGGAAGTGCCTATCGGACCAGGTTGTCGCTGGCTCGGGTGGTGGAGCTTCGGGAGAGAGCGCGCGATGACGCGAGCCACAAAACTCTCCTGGTTCCAGCTATTTGGGAACAGAGCAGCGACTGTCGACAACCCTTCCTTGTCGACGAGACCGCGCCCTGGTGCTTGGGAACACCATGCCTGTCCGCGCCAGCCACGTACGCCCTGCACCCTTGCCAGCCCTTGCACCAACGGGTTCGAAATCTGCTGCGTAGGTACGGGTAAAAAGAAACGAGAGACACCATGAGACGACGGCTGTTCGCCGTTGGGGTTGGCATCCAGCCATGCCACATGGAGGGCGCCATGCCGACCTGCAATCTTTTGACGTCAGAACAAGAGACACGGAGCTGCTGCGCGCCCGTCGCACCTCGCACCACACGCGTCCAGGCCGTTCACGGTCTTACAATGCTGCACGCCAACCATGACAGTATCGTCACCAACGGGACGGTACGGGTTGGCCGGATGCTCCCTTGAGAGGGGTCAGTGAGGGACCCAGCTGGGGTCGACACCGCAATCCCTAACACGAGCCGCAAAAAGAATAACCCACGAGCGGTGACTGTTGCGTGATTGGACGCCCTCGAAAACGGTGACTGTCAATGTTGATGCGGTTGTGTCATCAGATATGAATCGACCTAGACAGCCAGCCAGCCACGGAGAAGGATCCGGAACAGGGGCCGCAGCTAATCATTCAGCAGTACCTCTCAGCATTCAAACGACATAGTCACTTTCCTTGTCAGGTGCGCCGTACAGTTTCTGCCCTTTCGGCGACAACGGCGCAGGACAATCCTTCGTGCCAGGAAGCGAGGCAAGATGCTAGCTCGTCAGAGATGCTGCACGTCAGAGGGGAGCCTTCGGCCCAGTTCTTTACAGCGTGCTACTGTGTGTAATTCGCTTCCTACGCCTCTTTCCCCTCTCCTCCAGGACCCCGAACGAGCCTCTGAGCTTCGCGGTTGATGAGCGTTTGTCAGGCTGGCGTCTGCACGGTGCGGAACATACGGCTGGCTATTGCAGACAGTCTGTTTACCCGATATGAGAGAAATTAGGTCAGCTCCTCTCTCTTCCAACGGCTTTTCCTTGTCCCATGCAGAGAGGGGAAGGAGATGAGTTGGCGGTCGATGAGCAGTCACATTCAGCTCCATCAACAGGGAACCCTGGTCGGAGCGAACCCTGCTGGTTCCTCCCTCTTCATTTTCCTCTCAAACAGAACCGTCCCCTCGGGTTCCCCTACGACGGGAGGCTGGGGCACCATCTCTCTCCCTATCTCTTTTTCTCGATGCCATCCGTCCCCTATATGGGCCCCCTATCGCGACGGACGACAGTCGACCAAGACGGTGCAAAGATGGTGTACTGCGGTATCCGCCAAACCCACCACAATCCCAAAGATACCCGGACAGCCCCCTTATTGTTGGAGGAGCTGCGGAGTTGCCTGCCGCAGCATGTCCACCTATTGCCCTAACCCATTTCCCAGGACCGGGTTTTGGCGTTTCACAAGGCACGGAGAATACTTCTAGAAGGCCATGTACTTGCGAGATAGAAAGGGCGGCGCCGGTCCTACGAGCCGAAAGTCCCAAATGAAAGTGCACCAGCCAGCCAGCCAGCAATAGGAACAGCCATCATTACACGCGCACACGGCTTTACTGCGGTCATGGCCGGCCGGGTGGGCTTTTCCTCTTTCATCCCGTTTTCGATCTACCGACAATACGGAATCTGGTTGTAATACCGACGCCCACCCTCCTATAATATTGCTGATGCGTGCACAGATCGCAGACAGACAGATGCCTTCTCTTTTGGACGAGCGCGGACGCGCCGCGTTGTTGTCAAATTGACAATACCCGTCTCGTCGTCGCCTATCCCCACGGGTCATGACGCTGTCTACCAGCATGCAAAGGCCGGCATGGCGGCGGCCACCCGGGACCATTGGCTCAGCCGTCTTGTACGACTTGAGCGGTCACGTCTTCCCACCGAACTGATCCCGAAAGACGAATGGCTGCTGCTTTCATTTGCTAGCACCCGGTGTAATGGTGGTGGTGGTGACCCGGGGGGAGGGGTCTTCTCTCATGCCGTGTCTATGGTACTTTGGAACTATGCATTACACGTACAATATCCGTAGTCTGGTTGTGGTCGGCCACCACCAAGTGGCCCCCCCTTGGAGGTCCGGACGAGCAGGACCAACAAGGCTGCGGTGGTGGTAAATCCTTGCCCGATTAACGCAAAGGGGCCGGAAGAGGCTCTTTGCATGTACGGATACGCCTCCCCAACCCTTTTTGCAAAGAAGAAAATAACAAAAAACCCATGTCTTCGATGCTCCTTTCTCCCTCCTCCTCCGGCCGGACCCCTTTTCTCTGCTTCTGTTTTCTTCTTTCCACCCCCTCGTCACAATTAAGCCCCCGGCGGGTCCTTGCCTTGTTTCTCTCCAGGGTCTTTTCTGAGTTGTCCTTTTTTTTCTTGCAAGCCTGTCTTTTGCATCATGCATCTCGTGTGTGTGTGTGTGTGTGTGTGTATGTATCTTCCTGAGACTCCTGCCTGGGTCTCTGCCAAGCAGACCGACCCGTATGACGGAAAGAAAGTATGACGGAAAGGTTTCGAACTGCACCCTGCCAGAAGAACGCCGCCAATGCCTCTCCACGAGAATAGGTGATGGTGATGTTGTTGACATGATTCGTCCTGGTGCGCGCGCGCGAGTCAACTATTCTAGACAAGATCCGAAATGGCCCCCTCCAAACGAACTCCCGGCATCCCAATTCGTACCCGGCGTAGTGGTTGCCCAAAACAGAAGACGAGGGCAACAAAAAAAAAAGGGCGAGAAGAAAGATCACTCGCTCGCTCGCTTTCTACAAACCCCCCTTGCATGCGCAGCCAGCAGCGGAGCGAAAAACCCACCAGCCGATACTCTAGCTCCAACTCAACTCCTCTTGGAACTCCGTCCCGGGCCCCTCTCTCCTATCCCCTCTCCCCCCGTTTATGTTTTGCTCGATGCAAGCGCGGTGGATCACCAGCAGGTGAAAACCGGGTTCCTGGCTTTCACCGGCTCCAGCCTCTCCACAATAACCTTGCGTTGGTTGCCCTCCATCCCCTCCGCCGCGGCGTATCCCAAATCGCCGTCCTCAAGGTCGTGTTCGTCGTGCTCGTGGCTCGGTCGGGCCCCGTACAGCTGCTGCGCGATGCTGCTGCTGTTGCGTCGTCCCGCCGCCGTCGCGAACGAGTACCGTCGTTGCTGTGACTGCTGCTGACGAGCGGGAGAGTACATGTTGAGCGCGCGGGATCCGTGGTAACTCTCGCGGTGCGCTTGTCCTGAAAACTTGGGTCGTTGCGCCGTCGGTTCCTTACCCAGGGGCGCGGACGATGCCAAGATACCGGAACCGTTCATGGACATCTCGTCGGGAGACTGGGCGCCCTCGCCCGTCGGACTCGTTGCTATCTCGAACCTACCCGGGTGAGGCATATCGGCCGGCGGGCTGGCGAAGCCGAGCAAATCCTCGTCGGTGCGGTGTGCAGGTGCGTTGGATGCGTTGGCCTCGCCAATGTCGCCTTCGTCAATGGAACGGCGGAGCTCTGCCTCGTGGCGCATCATCTCAGCAGACGTGACCCGCATGGGCACCGCGACGGGCACATCGACGAGGTCGTCCCAGACGCAGACCTTGGCGCGGCGGGTGAGCTCCAGCGGACCGTGATCCGGCGTCTTGAGCGTCTCAACGACGTTCCACGCCTGCCCCTTCATGACGGCGATCTGCCGCGCGAACATCTTTTCCTGGAAATCGGGGTCCAATTGGAACACTTTCCTCAGCGCCAACTGCGTCTGGCTCCACCAGTGTGTTGACGTCAGAAGTGGAAGGAAATGGTCCCGGGTCTTCTGCGAGAAAGGCCGGCCAATGAGGTCGACCGGCAGGAAGAGCCATCCAAAGGGGAAGCTGCGCGTGAAGATCGCGTTAGCGTGACGGTTCCCGCGCATATTCACTTCTCTCGCCCGGCTGAGCCGCCGTGAGGGGTGGGATAGAGGGAGGGGGAGAGTATACTACACACCTTCGCCATGCGTCTGGATGCTTCCAGGGCCATGAGAGTGAGTTGTCAATGGCACCGATCGTAATCTTAGGGTCTTGTGTTCTGGGCAAGGGGCTCGACGCCTGCATGGGCTGCTGCGTCTTATAGGGGTACGAGGAGCGATTGGGCGATGGTCGCTGGCTCAGGTCTACCGGCCGTGGGCCTTCTTCCTCCGCGGACGGGCCCGTCTCCATGTGCATCTGAAGCGGCTCCGAGGCAATTGATACCTGTTGCGTGTTCCAGTCCACTTTGATCATCCAGTTGTCCAGGCCTCGATCAGTATTTCGCATGATGTAGTCCAGAATGACCAGCTTCTCCAGCTCTTCGCGGAACGACTGCTTCAGTGATTCGGTCCAAACGAAGTTGTCGGGCCCAAGTGGCAGCTCCTCCGGCCTGCCTTCGTCGTCGCTTTCAATGTCGTCCAGCGCAGCACCGCTGCTGGGTCGGCAATTGTCCGCCCACCTCCTCCTGCGCTTGCGGTGCGGGTCGTTCGCCCTGAACCCCGACCAGTACTGGTCTGGCCACGGGTGCTCTCTCAGGAACACATTGGCGTCTTTGAAGCCTTTGAGAAAGACCTGGAAGCTTCCCGGCTTTTCTGGAAGGGGCTTCTGTTTCCGGTAGTAGTTGCGACGGTCCCAGAACGGGTAGTGGAAAGATTTCGAGGAGAGCCATACAACGTCCGTGTATGGTACCATGTGCGTGCGAAGTTGACAGTCGAGGGTATACGCAGCCGCTTCGCTGACATACGAGAGGTTCGGAATGAGGCTGCACATGTTAACTTGCGTAATTCCAACCCAGATTCAAGGCGAACTCACCATGCTCGCCCAAAGCAGCACGGGAACAGATTTCTGTGAATCCACTTGTTCCACTTGGGATTGCCCGCAGCGTAGGGCTCTTCGTCTTTCGGCTTGAACACCCCAACCACCTTGCCCTCGGTATTCCGAGCAAAGTAACTGCCTGAACTACCCTGAGAGATCATGCGCGGGTGCGTGCCCTGGAGAATGGCTTGCTTGACGCTCCCGAGAATCTCCTCGAACTCGAACTTGGTCATGACATCTTGCACGACGGCCAGGCCTTCCGGTGTGATGGGCCTGACGCCGTCGGGGGCCTGGAAGACGGAGTGATGGATCTCGAGGCGCTCTTCCTCGCCGACCTTGCCACGTTTGGTGCGCTTGAAGCGGCTCGCGATCTCGTCGGCCCAGCGCTCGAGGCGGGCATTGATGGCCTTGAGATCAACACCGGAGTTGCTCCCGACGCGGCGACGGTTTCTCGGCCTGGCAGAGGGGCCGGAGGCGGATATGGATATGGGTTTCGGGGTCGTCATGCCCGAGCGGGGACGCGGCTGGGTGATGGGGGCGAAGCGAGGGGCGGCCGGCGGCTGGAGGGAGGCGTAGGACTGGGTCAAGGGGTCGTCGTCTTCCGAGTCGGACGAGAGGGCGTCGGCTTGAGCGAGGCGCTCGTAGCCCGTCGTCGCGGGCCTAGAGCGAGGCATGACGGGCAGTCAGTCGGCGGGCGGACGAGGAAAGGGAGGCTATCGTCGCGAGAGGAGGATTCGTAAGGCTCGCTTATGGGGCAATCGCAGGGTTTGTGGTGGATTTCACAATCGGAAATGCTCAAACGTGACTATCCAGCGTGTCTACGGTTGCGATGCGAAAAGTCTGGCAGGCGAAAAGAGCGCGGAAACCTGGCCTGAGGATGGAAGAAGCCACACACACAAAGTTTATGGAAGGAAGGGAGAAGAATCAGAAGTAGTAATACAGGAAAAAATAAAACAAACGTGTTTCCAACAACGAGAGCAGGCAGCAGGTCTGGCGGCTGAGCAGAGAAAGCGCCAGGAAGATACGTGGTTGTCGGGACACACAAGGAGGCCGTCTCTCAGATGTCGCGTCGTCGTCGTGGTCGTCGTAGTCTAGAAAGTGTGTCGTCAAGTTTCGGCGGACGGCGATGCTGTCATTGGGGTGCACCCGGTGCTGCTGCCATCCTGGTCCAATGCAAAGCGCCGAGGTACCTCGTAAGGTACCAGAGTTTATTAAGGTAGCCACAGCGCGGTTGAGCAGCGGGCTGTTGGGCAGGTTGGTAGGCACGTAGGTAAGGTACGTAGCAGGCAAGGCTACAGCCCAGGCACCCTGCGGACCGCGTCTACCCGGTCCTCTCCCTGCCAAACCTGCACCTCGTGGCAGCTTGGCCTGTCATGAGTGGCCGGTCTGTGAGAATTTATGAAGCACCTGGCGAAGACGCCAGATGTTTCAATTGTTGACTGAATAGTTGGGAAGTTAGCTCATGAATAACAGCTATACAGCCCGCCGATCTTGCTGGACCGGATCAAGCTACAAGTGCCAACCAACACATTCCCACCATGCGAGGCAGTCTCTGTACTTTTTGCGTCAACGGATACGGTTGCTAGGCGTTCTCTCGTTGTATCGAAACGGCTGGCGTTGGAACGACGTTTGGTCGGTGGTTGGCAGAGGTCTTGGGCAGTTCGCCATTCGCTAAACGCTTTCCGGGTCGGCGTGCACCGCGACAGGTAGCCGGCGGCGGGAGCATCGGGCCAAACGCTTTGACTGAGATACCGTGACTAAGGTAAGGTAGGTAGATATGGGGATACGGGGCCCGCGGCGGGCGGGTCATTGGGTGCCACAATGTCTTGCTCATCCCGATGTTACCGGCGAAGCTCGTGATACCTCAGAGAGGCTCATTCAGGTTCGGGGATGAGTGATGAGGTGGCCTTGAAGACGAGGGTAGATATATGCGACTGCTGCCAATATCAACCACTGCCCAAAATTCATCTTCTCTCAATGATAGAACAGGTACAGGTCCTCTGCGGCATGTTCTAGCTCTTCCCGTTGTTACAGGCATCGAATGAAATGCCACTGCCATGCCCCGGAATCCCCAAGCTCCCGGGTGGCAGATGGGCCCACTCACACCGAACCTCCCTCTTCACTGTCTGCGAATTGGTTCGATTCATCAGGCGACCGGTCGATACCTTCCCGCACAATCGCCCTGAGAGCATTCCGTTTTCATCACCACGGCCAATCCTGTCCGAACTTGCATCAGAATCTGCAGGTCTCTCGTGCCAACGCCCAGTTCCAGGAATACAGCCCACTGCCTCCTTGCCGAGTGGCAGATCCAGCATCATCGTTTGCGGTTTGGACGACCAAGACCCAGTCTACCCGGCTGATCTTCCCACCATCAAGCCTCCCGGCGTCTGGCAAGATCCCGATCAGGTCCATGTCCTGCCACACCGGCCGGCCAATCCCTTCCGCCGGCCTTGTGCTCAGCTCCCCCTCATGTTTCTGGGCAGTCTCCAAATCTCCTTATATTACGTTCGTCCGCTCCACTGTTTACCCCCGTGCCCGTCAAGAGAGCATGTTCTTCTACCAATAGGCATATTGTCAATCCAGAGTCGCGAACTTTAGCCTCAATCAACCTTTCCCAGTCTTGCACGAGTCTGTCAACATGACTACCCAATTAGAGACCGGCATCAGATTCCTCGACGTGACATCAAGGCCTTTCTCGCCGGACCCAGATGCTCACCGCGGCCGCAAGAGGCACCGAAGCCTCACGAGGAGTGACATGACGGCGACCCACTATGGCGGCACGGGCGAGTCGAGCACGCTTCGCGGCCGTCCTCGGCGCCGATCGACCTCTCCGATGGCCATCTCCTCTCGGGCGTCCTCTCGAGGCCTTCTGAACCCCTCCGTCTCCCCTACGAGGAAGCGGCTGCTTCGCGTCGTCCTTCTAGACCGACGACGGAGCCAGAGCCCTTCCCGGTCCCGGTCACCCAATCACCAACAGGCGCCACCTCGGCGTCGCCAGAGGACCCGGAGCCGGAGCCGCAACCACACGAAGGACCCGCTTCAGTCCAAGGAGCAGCCCCCTCGGCTGTTCCAGGAGCTGTTCAAGAAGTCGGGCAAGCCCGGCCAAGGCTGATTACGTCGGCAATCACGAGACTGGAGACGAACGATATGGAATACCCGAAAAAGATGCAATCAGGGAAAAAAAACCGCAGCACCACCGGTCGAGCATGCTGCTCACATGGCACTTTGCGGTGTGCGCAGAAACATGAGAAACGAACACTCCTGCCGCTAGTCGGACGGGCCTGAGGGCGGCGACAGTGCTGACAGCATGCTCGAGATGCTCATGTCTCGGACAGCTCAGATAACGCAAGACAGGCACCCAGACTCCCGGAATCACCATGTGACTTGGCTGAACCCGTGCAAGGAAGAGACGGTCTACGTTTGCCATGTTTGAAGAGTTGTCACTCACGCGTAGCTAGCTCCCGCATTTTGCTATCCCATCCTGCGGCCTAGCGAGCTCTGAGAATACGTGTAGGTACAGAAAACTCGTAAGACCATTGGGAATGGAGTTACAGCGGTGCGGTGAAGATAGGCAGTCTCATAACGAAGTGTGTGTGTGTGCAGCCTGGGGCATTATTTACTGTCTTGGACGGGCAGTCGTGTCCAGCTCGGCCTGGGGAATGGTGGGTAAGACTCGGAAGATCGGGCAATGAGGGACAACTAGCAGAGAACGGACTGTTGAAGGCTGACCATCCCCGGACAAATGTATCATTTACAGGTAATGGATGTGGGTTCTTCGGAAAGTGTGCAATGGATGCACTCCGTGTCTGCAGCCATGGATCGTTACGGCACACTTGGGTTACACCTTGATACTTTAGGAATCCAGAAGATCAATCCAAACTTGGGAAACGAGACAAAGAGGGCAATGATTGAAGTGATACGAGTCGGCCGCTGGCGGCGCTGGCGGGCAGACAGCGAAGGTGTGGAAAAAAGTCGACGGGTCAAGTGACCCCTCAGACTTTCACACTTTCACAGGTTGCCTTGGACAAGCGGGTGCTAAGAGCACATAGTGTCGTCTAGAGTGACACAGGGAGTGGGATGTTGGCTGGGCCGAGATGGGTTGATGTGGGGCGCACAGACCAGGCTCCCTCTGAGAAGGATGGCCACGTGAGGAAGATGAACTTTCCAGATAGCTAATCGGAATCGGGAATCCAGCCCAGTCCCCACCGCAGATGCCCCGCTGCAAGAGGCGGAGGGAGTGACCTCAGCTGCAAGAAGGCTGCGCGCTGCAGCCAACGCCGCACCGCATTCCATATGCCGCGCCTACCACCACTCCCACCACCACCACCTTTACCTCAGCACCTCCATACCCGTACCTCAGCACCCACCTTCAGCCCGCACCTCTCCGCGAATACGCCAGCGCCTTTCTGCCCTGGTCTGCACTAGACCGGCGCTTGCCTTATTGTCATCACCATTTGATTTTTCTCTCCTTCGCGCCAGACCAGAGGAAGTTTTCTTCCCCATCTCGCCCTTCCTCATCAAAGGCAAGGACGGCGGCATGGAAGTCAGCGCACTTTGATCCGGTGTCGACTCGACTCGACGACGACATTCGACTTCGTTCCCCCTTTGCGCCCCAATCACCTAGCGACCTTGAGCTTTGTGCCCTCATCTCTCTACCTGAAGCGACGATCAACAACATCGAGAACGGCCCACACCTGGTTGTGACTCCTCGCCTACCTTGTCTGTCTTGTGTTCACCACAGCACTCTGAATCTACGGCCAGCCTTGTGCCTTCCTCGCCCCGACTGGCTGTGTCCAGCTGTTCCTTCCCATCTGTTTCTACGAGCAACATTCACTGTCCGAAAGTCTTGTGATTGCCAGGTTCAATCTCTCTCTTCCGAATCTTTATCCATCTCAGCCATTTACTCGGGGTCTCAGTGCTTTCAACCTCCCGACGCTAGAGTGATATCCAACAATCTCCAACAAAACTCTTGTCTGTGATGATCGCAACCACCCCGTCCAGACTGCCTATAATACGAAGCCTACAGGTGTGAGGCGTCGAGAACCCACTGATTATCAAGGCTTGGGACCTGCCTGCCTGGTGACAAGTCGTCGCCATGGCATCTCCAAACAGAACAAACGGTGAGTCTCCGCTGCCCCCCGCCATCAAGGGCCCCCCCTCTTGCCTTTCGAGCGACCACAGCACTTCCCTTCCTTCCTCCTCGACATCTCCAACAGCCTCCAACCTTCCCAAGCACACAACAGAGCGGGGTATATACTGACAAAATTTCCCCTCCAGGCCGAGCTAGCTTGGCTACCAATTCCCAACCGCAAACCTGGAACGCGCAAGCCCTTCTAGCCCCTCGTTCGTATGCTTCTTCGACCGCAAGACGAAATTCTCCGAAGCCACAAGCCCTGGTCACTCGAGCGGCCCCGATGAATCACAACGCGAACAACGGGGTTGTTTTCCAATTCGCCAGTCCGAATGATACGCCAAGCGAATCTTTGACACCCAGCATGGCTTCAGGCGCGTCGACACCCGTTCTCGACGGCGGCGCTTCGCCCTACGGAATGGGCAACGTCATTGAGCGGATGAATCATGTCCAAGACCGCGCCGCAGCCCCCCAACCCAAGCGCAGAAAAGTCGACACTCCCGAGTCTGACGCGGACATGAATAAGAAGACCATGGCAGGCGGGGGCAGCGGCATGCTTGGCGCTTATGTCAAGGAAAAGCAAGACGAGGGCAAGAAGGAAGGTCCCCAGGCGTCCACACAGACCGTGGACTTGACAGAAGGTGATGACGACGTCGTCATGGTCGCAAACCCCGGTAACGAAGAGGTCTGCTACGGCATGTTGTCTGGTCACCTCGACTGCCACAGGGTTCCATCCGCGAAGCCCGGAGCGCAGAGCATATTCGGGGCGGACTACACGGCGCCAGTCAAGATCGTTCTCAAGAGAATTTTGGGGGAATCGACCAAGCGCATTCAGGCGTACGACCACACTCGAGAGATTATCGGAAACGTAGACGCGGCCACAGCCACTGCGCTTGTCCCGTTGCTGGACTCCAATGTCAGTCTGAGAACCGATTGCAAGATCCCGGGGCGTAGGAAGCAGCCAGACGAGCAACCGGGCCAGCCCATTTCACGATCCTACCCCGTGGAGATGACGCTCTACGGCCAGTACAAGTTCGCCAAGGCCATCGGCAAGCACTTTCAGAGACACAACATTATCCTTCGTCACCCTAACAGAGTCGATAAGGGCATACGGTACGAGAACGTACATGCCGAGGCCCCGAAGCCGGCCGGGAATGCCCCTAGATCCCTCTCAGGAGCGCTTGCCCACTACAACCCCCAGACGTCCACCACATACTACACGAACCCGACCCCACGGACCGTGGAGGAAATCCGTTCAGACGTCATGGGCGTGTTCGATTCAATGGGTAACAGCGACGAGCTCCCCGAGCTTGATCCGACCGCCATCATCACCACTCCGCTGCTCAAGCACCAGAAGCAGGGACTGTATTTCATGACATCGAGAGAGAAGACGTCGAGTGCCGAGGAGAGACTCAAGGGTACCATGTGGCAGCTCCGAATTGGCCCCAATGGTCAGAAGTCTTACTACAACGTCATCACCGGTCACGCCGAGCGACAACTTCCCGGTGACACTCACGGCGGTATACTTGCCGACATGATGGGCCTGGGAAAGACCCTGAGTGTCCTCTCCCTCATCGCCAGCTCACTTGATCAAGCCCACGAGTGGGCCAGTCGCGTTCCGGTTCAACCTGAAATGCCACCACAAAAGGCAGGAGGCAAAGCGACAGCTTCAAGCACCCTGCCGCTTACCAGTGTCACCACGAACACAAGAGCAACTCTGCTGGTCTGTCCCCTGAGCACCGTGACGAACTGGGAGGAGCAGATCAAGCAGCACATTGCGCCTGGCGAGCTGAGCTACTACATTTACCACGGCTCAAACAGAACTAGGGAGGCCGACAAGCTGGCAGACTACGACCTGGTCATCACCACCTACGGCTCCGTGTCAAGCGAACTGAGCGCACGCAGCAAGCGCAAGGGAGGCAAATACCCCTTGGAAGAAATAGGCTGGTTCCGCATCGTGCTCGACGAGGCACACATGATTCGTGAAGTGGCCACTCTGCAGTTCAAAGCCATTGTCCGACTGCAAGCTGCACGCCGTTGGGCCGTCACCGGAACTCCCGTCCAGAACCGTCTTGAAGACTTGGCTGCGTTGCTTCAGTTCATCAGACTCAGACCCTTTGATGATCGGAACAAGTTTAACCGCTTCATCGTGGACCCGTTCAAGGCGTGTGACACGGAGATTGTCCCGAAGCTCCGTGTGCTTGTGGACAGTGTTACTCTTCGTCGGCTGAAGGACAAGATCAACCTGCCCCCGCGGAGTGATCACATCGTCAAGCTCGACTTTACGGCGGAGGAGCGCGAGATCTACGACCTGTTTGAAAAGAACGCCCAGGACCGAGTCAAGGTTCTCGCTGGAAACGGAGTGCAGCGTGCGTTGGGAGGGCACACGTACATCCACATCCTTCGTTCCATCTTGCGGCTCCGCCTTCTCTGTGCCCACGGCAAGGATCTTCTCAACGACGAAGATCTTGAGGCTCTTCAAGGAATGACTGCTGACATGGCTATTGACCTGGACAGCGACGATGAAGACCAGAAGCCGGGGCTGTCGGACCGCAAGGCGTATGAGATGTTTGAGCTTATGCAAGAAACGAATACGGATGTCTGTAGCTCCTGCTCCAAGAAGTTGGGCACCAATGACGACGCTAGCATCGAGTCGGAGGGACAAGAAGACATCCTGGGATACATGACGCCGTGCTTCCACATCATTTGCGGCTCCTGCATTAGAGGTGTCAAGGAGCAAGCCAAGCGATTGCTGCCAGCCGGCCAGGCCGTGGGACCCTGTCCTATCTGCTCCACGATCATCAAGCCTGCTTACGTGGACATTCGCCGCTCGCGAATCAAGGTCGAGCATGAAGGACCTGCTAAGGACAAGACCACAACGACGAATGGCCGCAAAGGCTTCGACAAGTACACCGGGCCGCACACCAAGACGAGGGCGCTCGTCGAAGATCTCCTCAAGTCGAGAGCTGACAGCGACGCGAACCCGAACGAGCCCCCTTACAAGTCGGTCGTCTTTTCGACGTGGACGTCCCACCTTGATCTGATTCAGATAGCTCTCGACAAGCTGGAAATCAGATACGTGCGCCTCGACGGCAGCATGTCTCGTGTCGCTCGCACACAGGCGATGGACACTTTCCGGGAGGACGACTCGGTGCATGTCATCTTGGTCTCCATCACAGCCGGTGGCCTCGGACTGAACCTGACGGCCGGCAACAACGTCTATGTTATGGAGCCTCAGTACAATCCGGCGGCCGAGGCTCAGGCTATTGATCGAGTCCACCGTCTTGGGCAGAAGCGACCGGTCCGGACCGTACGATACATCATGCGCAACAGCTTCGAAGAGAAGATGCTGGAGCTACAGGAGAAGAAGAACAAGCTCGCCAGTCTCAGCATGGACAGAAAAGACCGGGTATTTGACAAGAGCGAGGCGGCCCGGCAACGGCTGCTGGACCTTAGAAGTCTCTTCAAATGAGCTACGACGACGACGGCGCGCAGCAACGTCAAGGATCGAAACGACTGGATCGAAGCGCGCCGCGCGGGCATTACAACCAGGTGTTTCGGAGTTTACGGAATTGAGGCAACTCGGATCGACAAGTTGGCCTCGACACGACTTTTTCTTCATTCAGTTGACACTTGTGACAGGACCCCATCCGTCCGTCATCAGGTGGCTGCATTGTTTGGTGTAGGGAGGGGGAGGCATTCTCAGTTTTCAGCGTCTATTGACGTGACGATACCACACCGCTTCATGTTGTTACTATTTTCCTTTTTCGAGCGCAAAGGCTCCAAGCATGTCATTTTTTGAGGGCGGAATCGGAGGCAGCCTTGGTTTTCTCTTTTCATGGTCCTAGATTTGCATTAGACCGGCTGAGGCGGTAACATCTCAGCCGAGGAGGTACATCTGCTTTGAAGGAGGGACATGCACAAAGCATCACTCGATAGCCACGATGGCAAAAGTGCCTCCCTTGCAATTTACGTACATTAACTCACGTGTTTTCTGCCATGTCCGAGGCTTCGTGAGGACTATTGTCGTGCAGTCCCTGTGGCAACATGAGAAGACTCGAAACATGTCACGTACTGCCGGTTGATGATGTTGATATTGAGCTTGGAGGAGGGGCGGGAAAGGAGCCGCGGGGATGTGGTGTCTAGAGCGGTCCCTGTCCAACGTGGGTGTTGGGGGGTTGTTGAAAACCACACCCGAGGCAAGCCAACGTTCTGCATGGTATGGTAAGTGGCTTTTGCGAGGTGGGCCTATGAACATGTGCATGTTTGCATGTGTTTCGACCTCATTTGGACCACATGTGTTTGCCCACTGGCATCATAGGTATGTATGTATGCGTGTCTCTTATTGTGGAGTTTGTGCGTTGCGAGTTGTTGTCTGTTGCCGCCGGCCCCAATTTCTGTTGGGAAAGTCGTTGTGTAGAAGTAGTAGCAGTCCGGTACATAGTAGTAGTGTCGTAGTCGCAAAACACTTTTTTCCAGTTTCCGCTTAGGTAGTCAAGGTGCGGAAAACCCAGCGGCCGAGCCGTTCGCCCGGCTCTCCGCCCCAACACGGCCCATCAAGCCCCCCATGTCCTACAGTTGAAGGCCACCTCACCTCTGGCGCCGCGGCGCCAGCCCAAGACAAGCCTTCTCATGCCCTGGCCTTGCCGCGTGCGGACTGCGGGACGGGCTCAAGCGAATAAAGGTGTTTTTTTTCCATCGGAGAGAACTGCCATGGAGACGGATACGGAAGCATGTGATTGAGGCTCTGAGGAGTGGTCGACGAGGTTGTTGAGGCTGTTTGAACGACTCTTCGTGGTGACTTATACGACGCTGTCAATGACCCGTGAGAATGTGGTTAGTGTACAAACGATCTGGGTACTACATGCCGACGGTTGCCTTTGGTGTCGCAGTTAAGAACACATCACTCAGAGTATCAAGAAACGTGGAGTTGAAATGAAGCTTCTCGCATTTTCATTCTTGCCCTCTGATGGGCTTCTTGTTTTCTATTCTAAGAAACAGCCTCGTGAACTGCAAGTGAACGCCTTCCGCAATGCCTGACCCCGCAAACGCCTTAATGATACCCATAGTTGTGAGGTCGGCCGCTGCTTCCGCTCATTGCTCAGCCCTGTCGGGTGGCATGAGATCCAGGCGAAACACCAGTAACGACGTGATGGTCGTCATGAGAACAGTCTGGGTCGGTAGACCCGGATCTGCCGCTTGAAGTGAAAGATTGAACTCCCACATCACCGCCTCGTTGGTTCGAAACAACCCTCCCAAGTCATTAAATTTTACCATCCGTCATCTCGTTCATGCAGCATCAGCGCTAGCGACAGGGGGCTGGACCTTGGTGACCTGGTCACCAGCGCGGGTGATACGTTGACCGTTCGAGTCGGTAACGTAAGTCATGTCTTTGTTCTCGAACTGAGCGCGCTTCCAGATCTCAACCTCGCAGCCGCCGCGCAGAACACCAACACGCATGGTGGAGAGCAGGTTGTGGGCGGCGTTGGAGTGGAGATAAACACCACCGTTGAAGATGGCAGTCGCGTCCTTGCCAATAGCAGAGGAGATGAGAGCCTTACCACCGGGGTGGTCCTTGATGAAGTCGGTAACGTCGTGGATAACACCAGCGATGGCAACAAGTCCGCGTCCGCCCTTGGCCTGAGAGACGAAGTCGTCCCAGTCGATGACGGGCAACTGCTCAAGGGGAACACCCCAGTCGAGCTTGGCGCGCTTCTGGTCGAGCTTCTTCTGGAGCTGCTGGACACGGCCCTTCTCAATCTCGTTCTGGCGGAACTGCTTCAGGTCGGTGGCGAGGCCGAGCTGCTTCCAGGTCCAGATGCACCACTTGGTAGGGTCGTACTGCCACCACTGGATGGCGTTGCGGTAATCGGAAGGGAACTCGTGGTGGAAGTTGTGGTATCCCTCGCCGAGGGTGACGAGGGCAGTGATGACGTGGTCACGCGGCGAGTTGCGGTCGTCGAAGGGCTGGTCGCCGAGCCAGTGAGCCAGGGAGTTGACGCAGAAGGTAGCCTGCTGGACGAAGAAGATGCGGAGAATGCCACCATAGATGTAGCCGCCCATCCAGTCGCCCCAGCCGAGACCGCAGACGAGAGTAGGGAAGACGACACCCATGCCGATGACACACTTGATGAAGTGGATGTGCTGGAACATAACGACGGGGTCCTCGTTGAGATCGGAGATGTCGGTGCGGCCCATGCGCTTGGGATCCTGCTTCATGACCATCCAGCCGATGTGGCTGTACAGAAGACCTTTACGGACAGAGTAGGGGTCCTTGTCGGTGTCGGTGTAGCGGTGATGAGCGCGATGACCGTGAGACCACCAGCGGATGGAGCCCTCAACGGCACCAGCGCCAACGGCGGCGAGGTAGATTCTCAGAGGGAGGCTGGCCTTGTAAGAACGGTGAGCCCAGAGACGGTGGTATCCAGCGGTGATTCCGAGACCGGTGTTGAAGTAGTAGATAACGGCGAAGGCGGCAGTCTTCCACTGGAGGGGAACCCAGTAGGAGTAGATGAGGCCGACCAGGGGGATGACCAGAATGAAGGTAGTGTTCAACCAGTTGACGTGCTGGTACCAGTTACCCCAGGTGATGGGCTGTGTGGAACTGTGTCAAGGTCAGCGGGCTGTACTTCTGCCAGGTGTCGTAGTCGAGACGTACATGTGAGGCTTCTTGTTATCCAGAGCCTTGGAGGCACGGGCAGGAATGTAGTCGCTGGTGCCATCAGGGAAGGCCGCAGCCTCCTTGGGCTTCACGTCGGAAGACGAAGTTGACGCCGACATATTGATGAGAGCCAACGGGCTTCACTGGGAAGGTCGGTTCTGTTCGAAAGTCGAGGAGAGACTCCGGGGCTGTCTAAGCCGGAGACGATCGATGCCTTGTGGTTGAAGCAGCGTCCACACAACAACGAGGTCGGTGTCCAAAAGCCAGGCGGGCGATGGACTTTGGGTGCGAGGACAAGTCTGAAGACGATGATCAGAAAATGAGGAGGGGGAATAGAAGAGCCGGGAGTTATATAAAGGGATGCAGATAGGTTAACAGGCCCCAGCAAGGAGGAAAAAAGGTACGGAGTACGGAGGCCGGGGTACCTTTGGGCGAGTTGTCCGCCACCCACCAGGATCAGAAAATCCCAGCAAACGAGTTGAGTGGGAAGTGGAAGGGTGGGAGGGGTGGTGGGGAAGGGGGGTGCGGGTGGGCGTTGGTGAATCAATCAGGTCAGGACCAGAGCAGTCACAATCAGCCAAAAATGCAAAGACAGATGCACCGTGGGTCGTGGGGTTTGACTTGACTTGCTGGCGGGACTTGGACCTGGCCGGGATTTGCAAAGAAAATGGGCAGATGGAGAGAGGCAGAGCGAGGGAGAAGCTTCCCGGTCGACCACCTAGTTTCCCAGGACCCGTCCCCGCCGCTGCACTTCACCGAAACTGTGCCTTGAGAGACGCGTGTGCGTGTATCCCGAGCAGCGGCCAGATGCTGATATGGACTTTGCCAGCCTGCCTACCTTATCCGTACCTACGAATACCTCTCCGGCGGGAACTGCTGGCAAAGTATGTACACAGACACAAACCGCAAGGCAAGAATGCAAGCGCCCAGCGTGGTTGTATCTCGCACACCTGCCACCGCCGGAAAGGTACCAGACGCGGCTTTCCTTGCAGATATGCCAATTGGTGGTGTACTGCGTAGAGCGGATCGTAAAAGGAAGTGACCTTCAGCCATCTTACATCACAGCAACTGCATTGCATGATAGTGGTTACCTAGCCCATGTTAGCCATTGCCAAATCACCACCTTTCCGCTTAAACCTCCACGTCGCCTGCCGGCGTTGGCGTTTGTGTATTCAGGACAGGAATCCCTCCCTTCCCTCCGCTGCTGCTGCTTTGCTCCGTCGGTCCGTCCGTTACCTGTCACGGCCTCGACCTTAACCTCACGCCCATGCGCAGTAGCAAGTAAGTGCACAGCATGATCTGAGCAATCTTAGGCCATCTTTCTTCGTTGGGGCCAGATTCAACTATTCAGATCCCCTCAGAGGAGGACCCTTATCCCCCAAAGAGCCAACAAAAAGCGTTCAAATGTCATCAAACACGGCCATGATGGCTCGGAAACATGCCATATCCGACTCGAGGTTTGGGGATCAGAAGCAAATTCGGGCTCTTCCTGAGCGCAGGATCTCTCCGCACAGCCGAGGATGAGACGATTAACGGCCCCAGATCAGGTCACACCTTGGCTGGCTTTTTTTTTTTACCCTCTTGGTGCCTTGTCGGGGGGAGGGGACCTCTGGGGTTGCAAGTATGTATGTACACCTTGAGCCTTTCTGCGCCGTAAATGAGGGTGGGAGGTTGTCAATCTGCAATGAATAACTGGCAAGCACGCACGAGATGTGGTCCAAAGAAAAAAAAAAGAGGTCCCGGCTCCCAACAACTTCCCCAACGCTTTTCAATATGACGGGTCCCTGATTGGACGGGACGGGGGCTGACCCCTGCCATGTGGTCGCCGCTGGGGTGGAGCGGATGAGCGGCTGGAATCCACCTTACCTCATCGGGCAACCCCCATCCACACCACACCCCCATCTGCACTTCTTTCCACTACTCCCCCAGGGCTGAGGGCTGAAGAGAGAGCTTCTTGTGCTGGGAGAGCTTCAGAAGAGCACACCTCAACTCAGCGCCAGCGCCGTTGGCATGGCCTGGCTGGTGCTCCCTGCAAGCACCGCATCGCATCGCAATTCTGTGATGCACATCCCCAATTGCCGTATCGTCAAAGTAACGATAGCCGTGACCGCCGCTTATCCGTACAGTACTACCAGCAACCGCCTCGGTTCGACAGACAAGACGCCGAGACAAGGCAACCAAAGACGCCTCGAGCCTTGTCATACAGTGACATATTCCGCCTCGCCCTATGCAGTAGCTCTGTTCCTGCAGCTGCGTGCCTTTTTCTGGCAGACACTATTTCTCTCATCAACAATTTCTTACCGCTGCTCCATCGGACGAGAACTGGCCATCCTCATGTCCCTACTTGGGGGTCGCAGGAAAAAGTCGGGATCGCGCCAAAGTGACTGAGGCGACTCACCCAGTCGCAAGCTTCAAGCCGCTGTCTCAGACTGACCGATCAACCGACCTCTTGTCTAGGCCCCCGCTGCATCATGCGCAGAGACAGAACACACCGCGAGAATGGAGGCGACAACGAACCAACAGAGTAGTATGAATCGAATCGGCGGTGGCGGTTCATTCTGCTTTCCCTCAACATGTTCCCCACCAAAGCTCCATCGAGTGACGAAGGTCTCACGTTGCCTCCGAGCTCTGCTGTGGTAGGGCGTCTCCACCGGACAGGGAACTTGTCACTCTCTCCCTTATCGCCGCGACAACGGTCTCGTGGAACTCTATCATCTCCTCCGTTCTCCAAAAAGAAGACGGCGGTGTCGTCTTCAGCAGCGCCTATCGAGGGCAGATGGACGCAACCTCGGCATCCCGTTTGACAGGTCGTCTTGTGACATTCACAATCGCCCTAAGGCCGGGGCCTATTCCGTCACGAACTTCGCTTACGGTCGACGATCTCTCTTTTTTTACAGAGAGAAAAAAGGACGACGACCCAGATCCCACTCCGGCATCCCGGCCCATCCCCAACAGAAACAGGACCCTGCCCCGCAAACCTCCGCCCCAGAGCTGCAGGACACGGCAGGGATCACAGGTGTCTTTGCCCGCCATCCCGAGGTTGCTTGCACTTCTCTCCATGGTGGATTTCCATCGCCCATCACTGGCCATCGCGACCCCCCTCTGCTCCCCTTCGGGGTGGTAGCTGACGATCGGTCACGTGGGGGCATTAGATAACCATAACTCGAGACGAGACTCACGATCAACGATACACTGGCGCAGCGGCATGCCTTTTAGGGAGGAGAAAAGGTTCGCCATTCTGGAACCTTTCCATGCTAAGCCCGATGTGGTAAAGTGCTCCCTTGAGGGCTTGGCCGACGCCACACCCGACCCGCCCTGTCAATCCATCGCTCCTTTCATCCAAACGTTTTGCCCCGGGAGCTAGCCGCCTCCGAGGGAAAGCGCCCCAAGCTCCCAAAGCTGGATGGAAGCTCTCACACAGAGCTATGAGCTCTGACTTCTTGACTCGCCACCTCTGGAATATTGAATTTTTCCCGTCAGCTTGGGTCGTTCTGCTCGGCCGTTATATTTCAAAATCTCGGAGAATTGTGGATTGCTAGCAGCCGCGTGCGCTTAGTCGGTGGCTCAGTCTCCCCAAATCCAGATCTCGGAGGTTTTTTTATAGCACCAACGGGTGCTTTGGTGAAGGGCTTGGTCTCGTCTGATTTGCTCTATTCCTATAAATGATCCGCATACCTCACGCAGGGACAAATTGCGGTCTGTTGCACTGTTTCCAAAAGCCCGGGATTCACTTTGACACAATTTTGCGAGACTACGACTTCTGGGTTTCAGTTTCGCCGATGCTGCTGGCCGTGAGAGGTCGTAGGTCTGGTGCCATAACCATCTATTACACATACATGGTCCCTAAAGGATCTACACCGATGCTATGCTGCGGAAAAATATGGTGTGCCATCGCCAAAACAAAAGATAAACAGATGCCTCCAGTGTCCGGAATACAAAGTTGCTGCCCTATGCAAAAGTCGCCTGCAAATGCCACAACATCCTGCTGGTGTTACATGCTACCGTCTGTCGATGTCGTCGTCGTCGTCGTCGTCGCCACCGCTGTCGTATCAATCATCGCCAAATGCCAGGTCTTCGTCGTAGGACGCCTTCTCGCGCACAACCCGGTCGTCCACGCCTGGATGCGCCCCTCCGACCCCCTTGAGCTCCGGGGCTTCGGCTTTGCTGGTGCTTCCAGATGTTCGTTCCGCTGAGACCGGCCGGGTCTCGACGGCGGCGGCGGGGGAGCCGTTCTCGGTCTCCGGTCGCGCCTCCGAGCGAGCGACTGGTGGAACATCCCCAGAAGGCGGGGTGGTGGTGATGGGCCTCGTCGCCACGTCCCCACGGGCCGCGGTCTGCTGTGCGGCAACGTCCTGCTCTGCGCCCGAGAGATGTTCGTTTCTGTCCTTTTGGTCTCTGGGTTCTGTGGACCCCTTTTCTTCGGGCGCTGATTGCCCTGGTGCTACTTTTCTCTGATGCCGCTTTCTTCCCTCCTTTTCGTCCTCCGTGCTGAACCTCTCGTCCTCCGTTTCGTGGCCCGTGTCGGCATCCTTGATCGTCATGGGGCTCGCCACTGCCGTCCGCGTGTCGATCGGATCAGCAGAGGGACGTGCTTGGTCCTGTTTAGACAGCACCTGAGCAAGTTCGTCGTTCACGAGCTTGGTATCCTCCTGGACCGGCGTATGATCGACCTCGACTTCGTCCAAGGGCGGCAGGGACATTGGCGTGAACTGCAGCTCCTCCAGCTTCTGTTGCATGGCCCTGCTGGTCTCCTCCAACGGCTCGGGGGTCGCGACGGAGTCCTTGCTGGTTGTCGGCGTGGCGCTCTTTGGCTCTTCAATCTCATCGGCCCCGATGTCGCTGTATGAAGGTGCAATGTTCTTGGCACCAGCCCACCCGGCGTAATGGCTCGGGAGAGGGCTCGGGGGAGATCGACCTCTGGTGTAGTAATAAGGGTCCTGGGAGAACCCTCCGTTCGGGTTTCCGTGTTGGGGCCCCATGTTGACGTACGACCAGTCTTGGGATGGCTGCACGGTCCTCACCCTCCCGCGGCTGTTGTAGCCGTCCACGAAATACTCTTGCATGGAGTAGCCATCATCGACCGAGATGGACGGAGGGGCCACGTCGTCCCCGTCCGCGGGCCCGGGGAACAAGGACATGAGCGACGAGGCCTGCAGACGCATGCGCGGATCTTCACTCAAGCAGATGTCCACAATCTGTCGATACCACGCCGGGACAATGTGCTCTTCTCCGAGCTGAAGGGGCCGTCCCTGGGCTTCAGGCTCGTCGTCCTGTGCCGCCAACGCCCACAGAACCATGCCAAGCTGGTACAGATCGGACTTGACACCAATGTACATTGAAATGCGCTGGTTGCTCTCGATGAGCGGCGTTGCCTCTGGGGGCTCCCAACCCACGGGACAGCCCCGTCTGTTGATGTCAATAATCTTGGCGTCGTCGTCGTAGTCGATGACGATGTTCGAGAGCGTAAAGTCGCCCTGAACAAACCCGGACTCGTGGATATCGGCCAGCCCCTGCACAATCTGACGCGCCCACTTCTCGCGAATCGGCCACGGCAGTCCGAGCTCTGACTCCTGTCGGTTGTCGTAGATGACGTCGATGAGAGCCCCGTGGACGGCATAGCTGATGAGCAAGCCTTTGACATGCTCGTCGTCGTCATCGACAACAACGCCGTAGAACCGAATGATGTTTCTCGAGTAGCGAAGCCGGTTCAAGGCGTTGATTTCGTAGAGGAACTCGTCAATGGTGTCGGGTCCGGGGATTTCCTTCTTGATGAGCACCTCCCCACCGACGCATACTTTGTACACAAAGCCAGACATGTGCGAGTCAAACTCGATGTCCCTTTCCCTAATCCTTCGACAACCCAGGTGCTGCACCTGGCGGACTGCGGGATACTGAATGATTTCCTGAAACTTGATTAGCACAGGCTCAGACCGTGATAACTCTGCACACGACTTACATTGACGTCCTCCACGACATGCACGTGGAGCCGGCCATCCGTTGTCTGAAGCTTAAGATTGGTAACGGACTGATAGAACTGAATGTCCTGCAGACTGTCCCTGATGGCTTCGTAAATCTTGGAACTCTTGTCGCGCTGAGACTTGGTGTGCAGCAGATCCATCTCAAGAGAGTTGTCGGGCGCGTTGCGGTAGTCTAGGGAGATGGTCACCCGCCGCCAGAGGGTCGGCGTCTCTCGGTACGTGACGAAGAACTTCTCCCGCTTAGACTTGTCTCTGAAGTGCATGCTGAGGTTGAGGATCCAGGTCGTCTCAAGCTCATCATGAATCATGGCCTCGTAGTGAGACTGAGACGTCGTCACTGAATGGGCGTCTGAATTGGACTGTAGGTCGTGAATATGTGACTCCTCCGGCACAGGCTCCCCAGCGTGAGCTACCATCGGAGCCAAAGTGCCTTCAGCCTTCTCCTCGATGGGACTGACCGGCGCCGATGGGGCTGACTGCACATCCAGCGGCGCATTTTCAAAGAGGTCTGGGGCGCTGGCCCGGGGGAACGAGTGAGTCTGCGACGCTGTGCGTGAGGGCTGTATGCGCCTGTCGACGGACAAGGCACGTCTCTCCGCGGGTGACGGCTCAACGGGTGCGAGGTTATTTCTGCGCTCCGACTGCTGGCGTTTGAAGGTCTGCACTCGAGGAAGGCCGGGCACGACCTTCCTGGAACGGCGGCCTAGGTCAGCGTTTTGCGGGTCATCGGGGTCGGCCTCCGGTTCGGTCTCGGGCCCCTTCGTTGTCTGGGGCGGGCCGGCTGGACCCGGAGCCCGGTTGTTTCGTCCGAACAACTTGCGAAGAAAGCTGGTACTTGGAGGCTGGCTATGGCTCGTCGATGAATGCGGCGGCGGCGGCGGCTCTGACGGGGCGCTCGTTTGCGCCATGGCTACTGCAGTTGATTGTCGAATCCGAATCTTGTCGAGTTCTTGATGAGCTCGACAAGACGACGGTGTGAGGTGAGGCTCTGAGCGGTGTAGTTATGGGGGGGCAAGGTGTGTTAATTATGGATAGGCCCGCGAACCAGGTCCGGGACCTAACTAGGCGGGTGACAAGGATAGGCCCTGGGAGGGAAAGACGGTCAACCACAGGCCTGGTCAAGCGTTTGGTTTGAGCCGGTCTTGGTGCCAGGTCGGAGCTAAATTGAGCTGGCAGCGGCTGGGGGGGTGGCCGGGCGCGGGGAAGGCGAGACAGGAATGATGGCGGCCGTTGTGAAGTGGACGTCTACTTGCAACCTCGAGGGTGACGGATAGAATGCGGGCAGCCGCAGGCAAGATTGGGCATCAGATGCTGTGACGAAGCAGGATGGACATGTGCAGTAAGGGAATGGTGAAGAAGCCGACCATGTTCAGGTGAGAGGAGGGGGAGGGAGGGAGGATCGGCCGGGACTCGCAGTGCCTTTTTGAGGAAGCAAGCTGGAGGCTATCGACGAATAATTGGTGCGGGCCGTGTGCTGCTAGCTGCAATGTATGTGTTGTCATCCGGGGGGCAGCTTGACAAAGTTGAGTGGTGTTGTTCCCAATGTGGAGGACGACTGTGAGGGCCGGATGAGCTCACTTTGGACACGATAGGAGTCAGGCAGATGAACGAGGACTGCAGATTACGTCCGGGGCTGCATTTGCGAGAGACTGATTCGGCGAGAGAGTTGATTTGTCCAAGGCGCGCACCTACGTCGCGGGGCTGTGCGGCACGGTACTTGGATCGAGTCGAGCCCGGTCGGTCTGGGTTTCGGCCAGATGGGTTTGGTTTGGAATAAGATGGATGGCAACCGACGACGACGTCGACGTCAATGTAGACGATGGAGCCGTGAGCTGGTGTAGTAAGGCACGCGCAGCTGGGATTGATCGGGAGTTGGTGTTGGCGTTGGGTACTGCCGGGCTCGGCTGGATTGGACGCGGGAGGGAGCTTTCGAAGGTGCAGCAATCGTAGCAGCAGCAGCAGCAGCGGCAGGCTGGACGAGGCGAGCGTCGGTCTGATTTGTATAGAAAACAAGTGACGGCGACCGGGGTGATCCGAGAAGAGGGGGAGGGGCACCGTTGCCCTGGACGGCCGTGTCGTGGGGTTCAGGTCCAGGTTCAGGTCCAGGTCCTGGTCTGCGACTGGTCAACTGGGTTCAGGTGCAGCGAGCGTCTGGAGCAGTTTTCCTTTTTCTCGCGACGGGATATCCCAAGTGGTGCATGCATGCATGCAGCAGGAGAGGCGCCCCGAGGTGAAGAGACGGACAGACGCAAGCTGCTGGTGATGTAAGTTGGAGCTAATAACATAAGGGTCCGGTGTCGACGTATTTTGCTCAGTGCTTCGATGGTGCTTCGAGGGGCTGGGATCAGAATATGCCTCCAGCTATGCCTGCCCCAGAATACCTACCAAGTGAGGTCAGGTCACTGTCACTTCCGCCGTCACTGCAACCGCCCTTAATCTTTTTTTAATGGTGGGGCATTCGCAACTGTGATGCGTTGTCCCTCGTTTTTCCCACCTGCCTGGGCGTCTACTGTGCAGTAGTGGTTGCCCGCCGTTTCTCATCGTCTGCCCCGGGAAGGATGGCTTCATCACATCAAACTACCTTGGGTACCTTTAGGTAGGTACGAATAGGTGTACATTCGTTGACGAACGAGGAGTTGGCCTCACGCGGTGGAGTGGCATATCTGTCAGGTAAGGCAAGGTACGCTTCTGCTTTGGGCTGCAACTGCCAACGAGGCCTTCCTTCTTCAACGGCCATTGGAGAGCAGCAACAGGCCTTTAGACGAGCTAAGCCCTCGAAGCGCTACTTTTCTCTCCCTCCCCCACCCTTTGCCCAAGGCCGCCGCCCACCATCAACACCACCACCACCCTTTTTCGACATCCCCATCTCTCTGTCCATTCATCTTCATCAGCGGCTTCCTATCCATGCACGACCTAAGTCGCCATTGGCCGCTGCCTCCTTGTGGGCATTGGGTTCGTTGGGCTCTCATCTGAACCCTCCTTCAAACCTGCGAACATCCACCTCGTCCATGCAAACCCATCGATGCATTCCCATGGTAATCAACCTCAGAAACAGCAATTGACCGCCCTTTGCTTCCCATAGTGGTGGACCAAGTCAGAACAAGAACCGGGCATGGGTGGCTGGTCGCCGATCGAGGTGCCAGCCCGCGGCGCCTTGGACAGACCTGTCAACCGAACAGGGGCATGTCATAACGGATACCCCAAGCCCAGCTGCCCCGTTGCATCCAACCAATCGCGACTCCCTTGCTCAGGGACCAGAGATGGCTATCTGAAAGATCTGCTCCTGGGGGGATCATCTTGTCCGATGGCGCCCTCGTGTCGTCGCGGTGCTATTCTGGCATGGCATGGCATGCAACGGCGGCCAAACCCGAGTCCCGGACGCGGACGAGAACTGAACGGGCTGGACGGGCTCGCCGGCCAGAAACGCCGTCCGTTCCTTTGCCGAAGCCACCTCGAGCCTAGTCAACACCACCTTGGACGACACGCGAAGCGTCGCTCGTCTGGCTAAACCCTTACATATCCCACGCGGCCAAAAAAATCTCGTCGCTTACAGTCATCATTGCGCAATCTTACAGATAACGGATGGATCTTTCCCCAGCCTCCGGCGTGCAAAGTCTGCACCAGAAGCACAGCATAACGGGGACGAAATACCCACGTGCCTGCCGCTCTCATGCGGGAAGACCGTCTGCACGACCCAAAAGTCTTCACTTGCGGTCGTGGAAGCCAACACATTGCCAATTAGCGCTCGAAAGGCTCACCTTTCCCCCTCCACTGCCTGACGCTATGCCATGGTCTTGGTGACACGGCAGCTAGCATCTGCATCACAGACGATGGGACGGCAACATGGCACCGCATGCACAGACGAAACGAACTGGTCCGGCGTCATCCAGAATCACCCTGCTGCGCGAGGTTGGTACCGTCGCCCGCGACACGGCCTCTTGGAGCCTAGAATCCAGCCCCGAATGGTGGTGTTTGCTCACTCACTTACCCCGTGCCCCCTGCTAGTCTGAAGCACGGCCCACCGGCCTAGCTTCCAGTGCAGCCGGCCTGCTTCTGCTGAGGCCATCGGATGGAATATCTAATCGACCTGAAAGACAGTCTCCCGCCGTCAGCCCTGCCACTCGGTCAACGTTAGTGGTCGGATCCGAGAACCACTCTCGCGCGCTGCCTGCATCTTGGGCACCGATGCAGCCCAAATGGTGAGGCTGTCCGCTCGTTGACAGGCCGTCGTCTGGTAAGCATCGCTTGCATCTGCATCATTCACCCAGACACCCGGTGGGTTCGGGGCTACTGACGTCGAGCTGGTCAACGAGACGCAACCGTGCAGCCTCCGGCCGGTTGGGATGGTCGAATGCATGGACGCCGTTGTAAAGGTCTCCTCTCTCTCCTCTGACCACCATTCTTCGTCTTTGGCTCTCGCTCAACTGCGGCTCCAAGCGCTCGAAACAGGCATAGCCATGCTTTGACAAGCGCCAGCTCCAATGGCGAGCCTGGGGATCTCCCGTCTTCAAGGTGCCAGACGGACCCGGCCAAGGACAGCAGATTCGAGATCGATGATCGATGGCGGGAACACTACGGATTCGGCGCAAAAGAAGACAGACGTGGTGTGTCGATGCCAGGGTCTTCCCGTCTGTCCCCTTTGCCAGATCCCAGCCGACCCGAGTCTCTTCCCGCAAACCCCACCGATCCCGCGTGGGTGGGTAGGCGTGCCGCCAGACCAGACCCTGAAGCGCAGGGAAAGCTAGCCAGAGGGCACCCCACCATCGAAGCCGTAGAAGGGCCGCCAGAGTGCACAGCAGCTCCCGCCCTCCACGATCGTGCAAGAGACCAACTTGGGCCACAGTCAGGCACATGAAATATGTCACCATGACTCGATCTCGTATCAAAGGACGATGGTCCATCAGATATCATAAAAAAACACGGCGAGCACCGGAGAAACGACCGTTCCACCGTTCGATGTGTTCCGGAGGCCCAAATCCCGCGGCCGCCAGCCGGCGCAGGCGTCTCCCCAGAGTTGGTGTGCTCGTCATATCGGCGGCCCCCATTCTGCAGGCGTCAGTATTTCCGGTCAATTGGGATCTCTCTCCCCTCTGTTATTCCACTTTCTTCGCCTTGAACGGCATCGACTGGAGGTCACGACCCCTCCGTCGGAATGCCAATTGAAATGCAATGCTGTTGACGCAATGCTCATTGCCCCAGACGGCCACGGCGTGCGCGAATCATGTGCCTTTTTAACAATTGTTGATTGTGTGTGGCTCAATCGCCGAGTGCTCATGCTCGGCTCATGACCATAATGTACAAGAATCTGCCCTCTGCCCAATAGCTACCCTATGCAAACATGGCGCCCTACTAATCCTCCCCCCTCCATCGACGCCGTCCTCTCCTCATGCGCTCTTACTGCTGCTGCGGCTGCGCAGTTCTATGCTATTGAGTTGGTCTGCAACCCTACTCTTACAAAGGCCCACCTAGCCAATCGCCTTTAAAAAAAAAAGAAACATACGCAATAAAATAACCATCTAGAGTAGAGATGCGGTATTCTTTGAGAATAATGCGTCAGCGCGCGTGACGTCTTTACGCGGGTCCGTCTAATTCGTTTTGTGTGGTGTGTGTGAGTTCGTGTGTTAAAAACATCCGCTCCGAACGCCCCCGTCCAGTCATCCGCGTCTGCGCCCCGATTCTCGCCTGGTCCTTCCTGTCGAGAGACCTCCGGACGCTCAGGTCCGAAGACGGGGCGAGGCCGTGGCTTGATGGGCCGTCCCATCCATGTAGGTTGGGCGCGGGGCGCGGGCGGGCTGGAAAGGACAATCTAATTGCGAACGCAACGGGGTGGCAGTCCACTGGACTAACGTCCTCTCTCGTCAGTGAGGCACTCTAGTCGTCGTTCTCGTCGTCGGAATCGTCCCTCTTCTTGTTCTTCTTGTCCTTCTTCTTCTTGGCGTCGTGCTCCTTCTGCCACTCGCACGTCTTGCACTTGTTGGCGGCCTCGCGGTCCAGCTGGGGGAAGATGAGCTCAAAGACGTCAGAGTACCAGGTGACAGGCTTGCCCTCGATGCCCTCTTTGATGTTCTGTAGATTCGAGTCAGTACATAGAAATAACGCGTGAAAAAAAGAAGATGGCGTATCATTACCTCTGGAAGCTCGAGCCAGTCCGACATGCAGTCCTTGGGGAAGATGATCATCTTGCATCCGGCACGGCGTGCAGCGACGGTCTTCTCGCGGAGACCGCCGATGCGGAGCACCTTGCCGGTCAGGGTAAGCTCGCCCGTCATGGCGACGGTCGGGTTGACAGGCGTGTCGAGGGCGAGGGACAGGAGGGAGGTGGCCATGGTGATGCCGGCCGAGGGACCGTCCTTGGACACGGCACCGTCAGGGACGTGCAGGTGAAGCTTGGCCTTGTCAAAGAAGTGGTTGTCGGGGAACTCCTTCACCATGAGCGCCTTAGCAAAGGAATAGGCAATCGTGGAGGACTCTTTCATGACGTTCTTGAGGTTGCCGGTGATCTCGAGGCCGGGTCTGCTGCTGGGGCGCAGGGGAGCCTGGAGGATGGACTCGACGTACATGGCGGCGCCGCCCATTTGGGTCCATGCAAGACCCATCGCGACACCGGGCGGGTTGACCTCGTAGAGGCGGTCCGAGGTGAACACGGGGGGTCCGACGTAGTCGACGAGGTTCTCCTTTCCGATGGTGACGTGGACGCTGTCCGGGACGTTGAGGGCCACACGGGGCTTCTCGGTCGTCGGGGTCTCGGCCGGCTGCTCGCCGGTCTCGCGCGCAGCCTCCGTCTTCTTCTCCGACTCCTCCAGGGCCTCCTTGCCGCTGTCGGTGAGGGCCTCCTGCTCGGGCAGGACCTCCTCGCCGAGGTCCTGGACGATCTTGAGAGCGGACTTGCGGTAGACCTTCTCGATCTGCTTCTTGAGGTTGCGGACACCAGACTCACGCGCGTACGACTTGATGAGTTCCTCGATCGCCTCCTCGCTCAGCTTGACGTCAGCCTTCGCCAGGCCCGCCGCCTCCTTGGCCGCGGGGGCGAGGTACCGGTCGGCGATGGCCTTCTTCTCATCAGCGACATAGCCGGACAGCTGGATGAGCTCCATACGGTCGAGAAGGGGCCTGGGGATGGTGTCGGTCATGTTGGCTGTGCAGACGAAGAGGACCTTGGACAGGTCGACGGGGACGTCCATGTAGTGATCCAGGAAAGAACTGTTCTGCTCGGGGTCGAGGAGCTCCAAAAGGGCTGACGAGGGATCGCCCTGGTAGCCCCGGCCGATCTTGTCGATTTCGTCAATCAGGATCAGGGGGTTCTCGGTCTGGCACTTCTTGAGCGCCTGGATGATGCGGCCGGGCAGAGCCCCGACGTAAGTACGTCGGTGGCCCTTGATCTCCGCTACGTCGGTGAGACCGCCGACACTGAATCTGTAGTACTGGCGGTTGAGGGCGCGGGCGATGGACTTTCCGATGGACGTCTTTCCGACACCGGGAGGGCCGACGAAGCAGATGATCTTGCCCTCGACGGTGCCGCGAAGCTTGCCAACGGCGATAAACTCGAGAATGCGGTCCTTGACGTCCTTGAGGCCGTAGTGATCCTCATCCAGCACCTTCATGGCGTTTTGGATGCCAAAGTTCTCGGCACTGCGCTGTCCCCACGGGATCTGGGTGAGCCAGTCGAGGTAGTTACGCGTGACGTTGAACTCAGATGCCGCGGGCTCCAGGTGGGCGAGCTTGTTGATCTCATCGTCAAAGACCTTGCGGACGGCCTCGGGCATGGCCAGCTTGTCGGCCTTTTCCTTGAACCTCTCCACCAGCTTGTCCTTGCCGTCAGACTCGAGGCCGAGCTCGCGGCGGATGCCCTTCATCTGCTCCATCAACCAGTACTCGCGCTGACGCTTCGTAATCTTGCTCTCCACGTCCTTGGTAATCTTCGACTGTAGCTGGGCGTTCATGAGCTCCTTCTTCAGGACGATCAGAGCCTTTTGCATTCTCTCCTCCACGTTGAGACTGGAAAGGACCTCCTGGAGCTCACCCTGCTCGCCCGAGGATACCGCGGCGGCAAAGTCAGCAAGCTTGGCCGGCTCGGACGTGACGTTTCCAGTCGACTGGCTCATGGAGAAGGTGGAGATCTGGTCCCTGAAGAGGCTGTTCATAGTGGCGACCTCCTTGAAGACGTTTACGATCTCGTTAGTGACGGCTCGGATTACGGCGCTCTTCGGGTCGTAAGGCTCTTCGGTCAAATTCTCGACGTTGACGAGACTGACGGGGTATCTCTTGAGGAACGCCGTGGGCTCGTACTTCTCCGCGGCCTGGTCCGGCTTGGGCGCGACGGCGCTCTCCTCGAAGCTCGCCACGACGTCGCCCTTCTTGTCCGGCTGCGCCGCCTCCTCCTCAACGGGCTTCGGGGGTATTGGCTCGGGGATGGGCTCAACCTTGGCCTCGCTGGACTTCTTGTCCTCGGTGCCGGGGGGCAGCAGGCTCGAGAGGCGGATGCGACGGTGAGGGTACAGAATGGCCGTGAGGCTACCCTGCTCGCCGTGCATCGGGAAGGCACTGGTGATCTGCGCAAAGACACCGGTATCGTAGACGTCATCGACGTTGCGGATCACGTCCTCATCTTGGTTCTCGTCCTTGAAGAGGAACGCTCCCACGTACGGCTGGCCGCGCTTGATCATCTCGGTGATGGCGGCGGCCACGTTGGGGTCCTTGATGGTGATAGCCTTATAGAAACCGGGGAACAAGGGCCGCTTCGCAATGGGGATGGCAAGGACCTGGGGGTACACGTCCGGCACGACGGGCTTCTGCAAGCTCTTGTCCGAGGACTTGCGTCCCTTGCGGCCACTGCCGTCACCCTTATCGTCGCTGCCACCGCCAGAGCCTGCCGATGAGCCGCCCGCCGCGCTGCTGCCCTTTCCGTCCTGGGCGCCACCGGCAGACCCTTCATTCTTGGGAGAGGACTCGGAGCCGGAGCTCTTTGCCTCGGCGAGCTCCTTCTCCTCGAGCTCGCGCTGGTGCTTGAGGTTAGCCTTTTGCTCCTCCTCGGACAGAGGCTCCACGGCGCGGTCGAAGAAGCCACTGTTGTCCTCCTCCTTCAGGCGGTGCGTCGACGTCGAGAACTGGGCGATGGCTCGCTGTGTTCGGGGGGTGGCGGACAGGAGCAGGCGGTCGAAGGTGGGAGCCGAGCACCTCGGGGCACCGGCGTGGGATAGCCTGCTCGGGGTGGAGTACGGGCGTCTGAGGTAGTTGGCTGGGCGGCCGAGGGCGAGGCGCCTCGGGAAGCTCGATCGCATGACCATGATGGCGGCGGTCGAGGTGTTGACGAGGTGTGCGTTGCGGGCCAGCTGCGTTGAGGAAGCTCCGGTCGCGGGCACGTGGGAGTCGGGAGTTGCAGGGCCGAAGGCGAATGGGATGGAGGGGGAGGGCGGCCGCTGAGAGGAAGGAGAGGGGAAGAGAACGAAGACGTGCTTTTTCAGAACAATTGAAACGTGCGAGGTGGTTTGATTTGTGCAGCTGTACAGGACGTCTCGTCCTAGATGGCGGTGCGCATGGCCTCCGGTCGCCTTACAAATACAAAGTGGCAGTCGAGAGCGAGAGAGAGTCAAGGTCCCCGGCTGAGTAGGTAGCCTTTTTAGCTATTATGGAGCACGTCGGGGGGGACTACAGAGTAAACGACATCACCAAAAAAATCCACCGCCAGCCAGCCAGCCGAGCACTGACGTTGCCTCTGGCTCGGCCACTGGGAGTGGAAGACGTAGTTGTCCAGTGGGGTGGCCACGGCTCCACCCGGCTGCCTTTAGAATCTGGAAGAACATCGGACCCGGCGGGCGGGAAGACATCGGAGCATTCCACCGATGCATCAGTCAGCGGCCAAGGGACCACAGGCACGTACCCTACATAGTAGCTGAGGTACCTAAGGTATCCGTAGGAAGGTACAGTGTAGCTAGCTGCATGGCCAGCCACAGATGATCCTTTGTTGGTGGCTTACGCAACTCAAGAGCCCCTCGCACGCCTCAGTCATTTACACACTGTCCGTCCACAACGTACCCGCCCCAGTAGTCACAGTGACTTTTGCACGACACACAGTCTATTCGATCTCTTTGACTCGATTGCGGGGAAGGTGAGCAAGCACCCCACGCTGAAGAGGGAACAGCAGTCCGTCCAATGTCACACAGCTGGAGCCGTTGCCCAGCCCGCTCACACCGGTGCTTGACATCAGTCCATAACTAACCTGATTTAATACAAAGGGTCCAGACCGTCGTCTTCCTCGGCATCTGCCATCATAGGATCCGGACTCTCTCGAGAGCTGCTCTCTCTCTCCCCCCATCCCCCAGACTCGTCGTCTTCACACTCGAATCTGGTCCCTCAAGCCCGGCAGCGACCTGCATCGTCCCCTCTACACTAGCGCTCACCCTGTTGATCCTTCACGCCTCCTCCACCGTGACGTTGCGGAGGCTGCTGCTTCCCCCCTCCCCCTTTTCTCGTTGATCATCCCCTTCCCTGCACCTGGGAACACCCACCTACCCTCGCTTCCCGACGGGACCGCATCCGGGGGCTCGGAACTTGGGTTCTTCAAGCAGCACCTTGCAATCACATACTCATACTTACATACTCACGCGCGCAACGCACACGCCACTTCACATTCACTTCCACGATGCCTTCAGGTCAAAAGTCAGACGTCGCGTCTTCCCTCTCCAAGCTCACGCTGGATGCCGACAAAAAGCCCGCAAAGACGGCCAAGAAGACCAAGAAGCCAGTCGTAGACTCCTGGGAAGACGAGGACCTTGACGACGACGACGATGAGGAAGAGGAGGCAAAGCCCCCGGGCGGCGACGGCTCCAAGGCTCCTCCTCCAACGCCCATCTCACCCACGTACAACGCGGCGTCTCACTCCTTTCCTCCGTACGGCACGACGGATCCTACGGGCGGCGCGTCGGCAGCAGCAGCAGCAGCAGCAGGTGGTCCGCGTCGTCCCGAGAAGACGGACGCCGTGGCCAGGCGCATGATCGCCAGCGCGCTCGGCGTCAAGGTCCCGAAGCAGACGGAGGAGCAGAAGGCCTACGACAGGGCCGTGCGGGAGCAGGAGCGCAAGCGCAGGGAAGAGGAGAAGGCCGCGGAGAGGAGGAAGCAGGAGGAGACGGAACGTGCAAAGGCAGCCATCTGGGAGGACTAGAACGGGGCCTCGCCTCTTCGCTTCAATGTCAGTATTAGTTTTACTTCCCGTGCCATGGGGTTTGTGTATATATATATATATATATATATGAATGAATCCGTCTTGTCATGGCTGCACTGCTCTGTATACATTGACGATAGACTGTCACGGCGGTCTGGCGGCTGCTCTCCCCCTTGGCCCTCTCCGACTTCATCGCCGCAAGCGTCTTCTCGACGGCGGGCCGGGACCTGATCCTCCCCGCCCACGCCGCGTAGTCGGAGTACTCCGTGTCGATGGCAAACTTGTCGTTCCACGCATCACCTAGCATGCGGCGGGCCATGTAATCCCAGGGCATGAAGGCAATATCGACGTAGGTCCTGTGTTGTTGCTTGTCAGCTATTGGGTGTCTCAGCAAGGCAACGACAACAACAGCAACACACGCCTTGTCTCCGACGAGATATTGTCTCCCCTTCAGCACGCGGTCGAGGACAGAAAGCACGCGCACAGTCTGCTCTTCGTACCTCTCCTTGGCGCTCGGGACGTCTTCGGGGTGGAACATTTTGAACCATCCGAGCTGGCCAAAATAGGGCCCCTTTTCTCCGTATCGTCAGCGTTCTCGACTCGTTTTGGGGGTGAGTGTGTATGTTTGGACGTTACCTGTCCGGACATCTGGAACGCCAGAAACTGCTTCAGATGGAACCTTTCGGGGAACGAGGTGTAAGACAGCTTGTTCTCGGAGTCGTACGTCTCGATGAGGTACTCGATGATGGCGCCCGATTCCCACAGCA